>SMGT01005559.1:214696-239064 GCA_004794575.1 Lanistes nyassanus
GGCTCCAACCTTCTTTCAATAACTCAGATAAACTTTATTGGTTTCCGAATGTTCTTGCTGCTGAGACTAGCTGCATGCACATGAATCCTTTGTTGCTTTGTGACATCTCTCTCAGAACCACTGACTTGACTGGTTATGGATCTCATACAAACTGGACCTTATAAACTGTACGCTCGCTCATAAAATATTTCCAAAGTTTGGTAGTTCAGCCGGCAGGATGCATTTACGACAGTTCTTCCAATGTGAACATCTGACTTTGCAGTTGAATACAAGAACAATCTTAAAAATATTGAAAAATGTAGTTTGGGAGCCAGTCATTGCTGAGTCCGAAATAGTTTAAGTGCAAATCACGTTGCTGACACAAAAATTATTTGGATTTCTTGTCTAAATTTTTTTAAAACTCCACCTTCATACATCGATCGTTATTTATATATAAATATATATTTAACAAGTAGTACAGAATCAAGCTTAGATGCGAACTTTACTGGAGTCCCACGGATTCAAAAACTGAATTATTTTGTTGAACATTGAAGTGTATTTCACATGGAAAAGTTATGGTTGCTGTACACAAGACTGGGGTTAAGAAGGTGCGTTCATGCGTGGTCACGCTGTGCTTGGAACCAATACTGACCGCATTGCTGGCGAGATGTGGGGACTTCGACAGGAGCTGAGGCCGCACAAGATGTATATGATTAGCAAACCATAATGGGTACTGTCTGTCGTGGATGTCGCCGAAGCGTGACCGACGAAAGCAAGGGCCGGTATTGTCGAACCACGCTGCTTTCGATCGTGACGGAAAGATCAGGTGCACCGACAGGCGAACACACAGAGAAGGTGCGACGACTGGCGGATGCACGTCGAAGTGTCCGTAACTCCTGCTCCAGAAACAGCCGGGCCTTAGTCCTTGGGTAGCGTTTACCGAACTCACCGCAGATCGAATTTTCGCTTTCGGCTGTTAGGAAAGCGCAGTATTTGTGTTCAAACTCTTTCCCTTCTGCAGAAGATGATTTCACACTAAAACTTTCTTTCTTGTTAATGCAATGGGGCACGTTCTCAGGTTCAGTCACTGGCCGTTGCTCGTCCCTGCCTTCGTCGTCTTGGTCCAGTGGACTTTCAGATTTTTTTTCTCCAAATTTGTCTTTCTTCAGTTTTCATTATTGTTTGTACACAATGACTGCAGACATTGTTAGTTCGGCTTTGGTGGGAGAGGGTTTACGTAAACAAAAAAGGTGACGGTTGCGCCGCTAGTGTTTGTCAGGGTTATCGCCCGGTATTGAGCATTGGCGTAGTTACGTTTTCATGGCAAGGTGTTCTCCCTCCCCACAATCGCTACCAAATGGAGGATTAACAGCAGCAGATGAGACGACGGATGCATGCGATTGTTAACTCTGTTGTCTTTGTGAAAGCAAGGCATTAATTTGCGGTTGTTCTGACAATTTTCGAGGGCTGAGATAAATTCGATGGTTCGAAAGTAAAAGACCTGCTGGTATAAACTTTCTGACAACCCCATCTGATTATTATTTCTGGGCTCATTGCCTCCTCTCTCAGACCGATATTTTAAGATCAATTTTTAAACCAAAGGCAAAAATTGATGAGGGACCCCAAAAATTATACTTAAGACGTTACAAAAACGACACTTCAAAACAGTTATCTGTATTTCCTGAGAATCTTTGCGAGTCTGTAATAGGTTATGCAGCACTCATTTTCTTGTGGCTGCCGTAGCTATCGAAACCAATCAACGCTGTCGCCAAAAGGGATGCTACTGCTGTCACCACTCTTGTGATTTTCTCCCTTGGTTTTCTCCAGCCACGCCCTTGCAAGAGGCTGGGATAATTGCCCGAACAAGTTCGATTTCTCGTTAATTTGCACAAGGCACTGGCTTCGACCTGGGCTTGCTTTGGCTTTTCAAACGGTGATAAGTATACACTTTGTTCTTGTGTGATGCTTAGAGCGGAAATGTTTTGAAAGAAGTTGTTGGCTTTGATTTGACCCCACACACACTGACAGCTGTGCTTATATATTTATACACGAACTTATATACATACACACGCACGTAGGCTGAGTACAGAAACTGGTCTCAGCAGGAACTTGGAGGTCAGAGAGGGCAAGTTCCAGTCATCATTGCCTCGAATGCGGGGTGGGAGGAGGTTAAGCAGTGCTCACGAACTTATACACATACACATACACACCCACATACACATACACATACACATGCACATACACACGCTAACACAATGCATACATTTACTCTCTCTCTCTCTCCCATGCATGAATACATGCACGCGCACCCAAAGAGCAGCAGATACGCCCATTGAGACATTTATATACTGAGGAGCACATATAGAACCACACAAAGGAAAAATAAGAGAGATATATATAGACAGAGAGTGTGTGTGTGAAAGAAGAAAGAACGAAGAAAGAGAATGCTTGAAGGCCATGAACATGAATAGTAACCTGAGATGTGTAACAAACCTTTACGAAACCGGTCTCCCCCAGCGCATACAGACATGTACATTCGCTCAAACAATTCTTGTACATCAGTCTTTCTGTCTATTATCACAATTACTCGCCTTGAGCACTCTCACAGCACTAGCCTTGAGCGCCCTTAGCACTAGTTTCGAGCTCCCTCACAGCACTAGCCCTGAGCACCCTCAGACCACAAGCCTTGAGCGCTGGCACCACGCTGGCATTAGTCCGTGGCTGGCACAGCCTTAGCTATCCTTGAGCACCCCCACAACACTATTAAATAGAGCCCCTCCCCCCAGCACTAGCCTACAGCGCCCTTACAACACCAGCATTGAGCCCTCCTAGAGCAATACCCTTGGGTATCCCCACAACACTAGAATGGAGCGCCCCTCTCCCATTATTAGCCTTGAGTGCAATCACAGCATTAGGCTTGATCGCCCTCTAGCCTGGAAGGAAGTGTTCTCTCTGTTACTGCTCAATCCCAAGCGACTGAAAAAATTTATATATTTACATATAGATATACAGGCGTACGCGTGCACGCACATACACACACACACACGACAAGAAATGCAAATTAGAGTTCGTGATGTCAGGGGTACAAATTAATTCCTTGGAGAAAAATTATAATTTTATTCCTCCGTCCAGATGCAGAAGCCCCGTCAGAATACGAGCTAGTCTCTTTTCCTCAACGTCTGCGCTTCACTCATGCGCTGACTTGCGGGACATTTACAAAGTCTGTGTCACCTAATGACAATATTTCCTCTTGTGCTAACAGCTACCTCTCCAAAACCACGGCATTAGATGTGCAAATACAGTCTCCCTTTCCGGCAAGACTATTCGATCGCGAAATTATTTCCCTTGAGTCAAAGAACTGCAATTTCGTCTTCTCTTCCTCTTTGTTATACCATGTACTCCTCGTTAGGATAAGGAGGTAGGAATCACAAATAGTCATTTCCCGTAAACTGATGAAAGGATTTTGTGTACCAGGGGTATACAATTTCTTTTCTTTCCCTCCCTCCCTCTCTCTCTGTCTCTCTCTCTGTCTCTCTCTCTGTCTCTCTGTCTCTCTCTGTCTCTCTCTCTGTCTCTCTCTGTCTCTCTCTCTGTCTCTCTGTCTGCTGTGTGGACGTTTGTTTGTGTGCGTGTATGTAGATGGATGGTGGTAAGGCGATGATGAACCGTATTTGAAATTTGAATTTCATAAAAAAATGTCGCTCTTTGAAAAATGTCAGGGGCGAGTCGTTTGTTTGCTGTGGCTGGAACTCAAAGAAGATGTTGATTGCAAAATGTCTGGGTGTGCTGGCACGACATGCGCGCGTGCTTTGTACAGTTTTTTTAAAGAAAAAATCTATTCGAACCAGTTGATTATAGCATTTTCAGTTACTGACTTTACACTGGTCCATACATCTCAAATTCTGGGTTCTTTCGGGTGCAGACTATTCCGTTGTGATATTGTTCCGTTGCAGCTGCTTCCAGTTTGCAAACAAACCTGTGTTCGTGCGTGCGTGCAGTGAAAACATTGCGTAATTACCGCCACACAGGACAAAAAACACCAAAAGTTAAAAAAGTTGTGAAGTGTTCATTAAGGTCTCTTTATACAGAAGCACATACGACACTATTGTACACATACGACACTAGCTACACAACATGTTAGGCTGAAACGTGCGAACAGTGTAGGGCACTTTCACATTTTGTTTTGGTCAGCAGTTAGCCTTCTTCCCAGAACTTTTCGACGTCAGGCTGCAACACACAATCAGCAGACTATACAAACCAGATGTCACAAGGGAAGAGGAAAATCATTTAGCAGCTGCAGCAACTGTGGGACTGTCGTGTGAAGCCGTCCTTAGGTCCCGAGACCAGGCCACACTTTTCGTGTGCTTTCGTCACGCTTGCGACTTTAGCTACGCCCAAGAGGGAGGTAATTAGCTGCAAGTCGCAAAGGCAGACTACTGGGGACACCTTTCTTACGTCACCCGCCATAGATTTTTTTTTCGAGCGCAGACACGGAGAAATTGAAAAAAAAGAGAGAAAACTTACTGGGCCAAGATGCATTTATCTAGATATATATGAAGCACTGCTATATATATATATCAAACATTTCTCTGACTCCTATTGGTGGACGTGCTTGGTATAGCTGCACACGTGGCCTTATCATCGAGCTAGGACTTATAACACTCGCTCGTGCACTTCTGTGGAGCAGTGACCTTTCGGGAAATTGGATTTGTTAGTTACACAATAAGCTAGACGTGTAACGCCAGCCTAATTTTCTCGCTCCTTTAATTTACGTTCGTCGTGCAGAGCATACAGAACCTTGGCTTCGTTAAGGTCTCTTGACACTACAGGGAGCACGATCCACACCAGCGTGAGTCGACGTGAAAATGGAGGCCAGCATGATGTTGAAGCTTCGGAAGGTTGTCCTGGTTGCCACTGACGAGAGAGAGAGAGAGAAGGAAAGAAAGGGGAGGGAGACAAAGACATGAGAGAAAAAGAGAAGGGAGAGATAAACGAACACCTAACTACGAATGTGCTGTGCACCTACTTGCACATGTACGTGAAAGTGACAGACAGGGCGCTAGAGGAGAGGAACGGACAGACACGCGAACAGACCGACAAAAACTCTTTTGCTAGATACCAGCAATCTATATAACACAAACACAAATCTGGCAGTTTATTAAAACTTTTCGTGTGAAGTAACCCTAAGCCCGGGCCACCGCCAAGGTGCAAGAACATTCCAGACTCTAAAGATGTTTTCAACATCGCTGTAATTAGAGAGACTGGTTATAAAAAAAGTAAAACCAAAGTAATTATGAGGAATCTGGGGGAAAATCTAGCAATATTTTGCTGATGAACATGATTTCTGCTACGTTTGTTTATTGACAAGACCGCACGTGGGTACACACTCCAAAGTTTGCCGGAGGCGAGTGCCCACCTGCACGTGCAACCCTATGTAAATATGACCAGTGTATGCGGGCGAAAATATATATTCCTGACTTTGGTGGCTGCTTAAAGGTAACTGCCAGTTATCTGACCGGTTCACCAATGCAGCCACGGAACCATGGAGGACTTTTTTTGAAAAAAAACCATCGATCACTCAACCATAACCTAAAGGTTTCACCTCCTCACACAACTATCATAATCGGCCAGTCCCCTGTAGATGGCGCTTGTAACGAAATTGAGATCTGACGTGTAAAAATAGCATTGTTTATGCAGTTTGAACTAGAGGGTAGTTCACTTAGTTAAGGGAAGTAAATTTCGTTCTCTCTTCGAGAACAATATGTACGGTGGAGGGAGGTAGTCAAGCAACCTCCCTGGTCCTCTGAGTCAGGGACAGCGGATGACAGCAATGGGGTTAGCCAAGTACGATGCAGTGACCTGGAGGTCAACTTGGAACCTCGAGAAACCTAAACATTGCTCTGGCTGCCTGTCAACAGATCATGAGCGAATATGCACGTGATGCTGTTTACGAGAATAGACCATGTGATGTAGAGGGCGCTGGAGTAGGGAGAAATAAGAATAGGGGGACATGCAAGAATCGAGAGATTCAGACAGAGATTAGACCAAGAGAGCGAAGGATACAGACGGAAGAAGCGTGCTCGGGCTTAGGCCCAGCCCTTAGGGCTTATGCTTGCTGGTCATAGGACTTAGAAAGTTTTGACCATGAAGGCCCAAGGCAGGAGTTAGAAGGCAGAAGACGGGAGGGGCAGAAAAGAGGATGGGCCACAGGGCTATCTTCTATATGCGCCTCCGCTGCAGCTGTACAAAGGAGCTATACTCTGGAAGAAGCCACTGCCTTTAGCGGCCAGGCAAAAGTTAGAAAATAATAGAGAAGAGCAGGCTTCAGTCTGTGTCACTAATAAGGTAGACAGTAGTGAGAGAGAAGAGGTCCTATAATAGCCACTAGACTATGGAACAGGTTGCATGAGAAGCCGGCCACCACCTGCAACGGTTTTTGTTTAACGAATAAAGTTTGGGACGCGCACTATCGAGTTTGGCGTGCGTTCGACTGAATGAGACTGGGTAAAGTGTTACACGCTCTCACCAATCACTTTCCATTTTTAATGGACTCAGTGGATAAAATACAAGAGCCAACCATTCTCCCAATCACTAACGTATATTGTGTACATTTCTCTTACATTTGGTTTGAGAACAGCTCATACTACTAGCCGCTTATAACAAATACCGCATTGGCTTTTTTGCATAAAGACCTTTTGTCAACTTGTATATCTGTGGAATATTTCACGGAAACAAGTCGTACCATCAAACATCGTCACCTGGTGTGTGACCGGCATTTACTGTGACACAAAGTTGGTGTGTTTGCAGTCCTGCGGGCCACCAGCCGCTTTCAGCTTCCTCAAAAGTTGATACAAAAAACTGCAGGACTTTAGATTTATAGCAAACATATCAGAACAGATGATCAAATAATATCACTTCTACACGAAGCTCAATCACTTCGCCTGTTTACATTAATCTATAACAAACTCTTCTGCCATTCTCTCCCTTTCCTTTGAATTCAGGGTGGCCTCCGTTGGACCGGGCCGCGTCGTTAGCCTCCTCTGAGTACTGACAGAGAACTGAGTAAATCTGGCTGGGTGTTCGTGTTTTATGAGAAAGCAGGCTTGATTTTAGTGCAGTGTTCAAGATTGTTTGCATTAACGGCTTTCGTTGGAACAGACCCTCGCGCTCCAAGTGACGAAGTTCCTCGTTATTTGATGAGCACGATTCAGTGACACTTCCATCAGCCCGCGCGCTAACTTCGGAGACTGAGACAGGCAGGGAGGGAAAAAAGTGTCAACTTTTGCGAAGGCGTAAGTCAAAAGAAGCTGACTGCTACATATCTAGAGCGGCTGGCCTGGCCAGGTTAAGAGGTTCAGGGCTTGAATTTCAATTAGGCTGCGATGGCAATTAACGCGGCAGCTAGGGTCCCGGATGTGTTCATATTGCCGACATCGAGTTCAACATCGTGCTATGTGCCGCCCTGTCACATGTCTCCGTCTTGCATTTCGGCATGCCGCTGCCGACATTTACCGGGAGGGTCGGGGCAAGGGTGGGTGGGAGCCGGGTGCATGCAGCACGCTCTCGAACGACGTTTGGAATAAGCGCTGGTACACGTTCAAGACCAGGCACACATATGTTTAAATGGAGCCGCAATTATATTTTTTGAAGAAGTTATCAACAAAGATGGCGCATTAGGTGATTCCTCTCAAAATACGGGCCACTGTACACGGGCGACGGTAACTGGAAAAGCTGTTTGCATAAACGCATTTCTTTTCCCAATGCTGACGCACCCTACATCCAACGACACGCAAAAGACATCCGTCCGTCTCAAAATGACGAATATATATGTTCGCAGTTTCTCTACTTGCCAACCTTTTCTTTTTAACGACATTCTTTGGGGGAGCGGGATAACTTACAGCGACCTCTGCAAACTCGTTTTGTCCCCATCATTAATTGTCTGACTGTACCTAGTGTGGTCTGAGTGTCTTGTCTGTGGTGGTAATTGTGTGAGTTCTAATATAAATTACTGCTTCTATTGCGTCTATTGCGACTGAAAAAAGATGATCCCGCCATGAGCGCCAAGCTAGTTTTCTTCTGGTACAGGTTTTGGTGCGTGAAACAAGGATTGTTTTGAAACAAGGGTTGATTTGAAACAAGGATTGATTACTTCAAGCCTGCAGCAGCAAGAACTGACAACAGTCCCTCAGAAGAGAAGGTGGGGATGGGTAAGAGAGGAGGGGATCGAAGCGAAGGTGGAAGATGAGAACGAGGAACTTCCTCCTCCCTCCACCTTCACACACCATATACCGCTTTGCTCCTTGTTTTTCCGCCTGGTAGTTAATTCAGAGCTGTCACTCTTCTGTTTTCGGGTCAACCACAGCATTATTGTTCAACGCTTTTTTTTACAGCGAACAGAAAGGTCACTCGTCCACCACCACCTGCGGACGTCACGGAAGATCGCCATCCCAAGACGTTGATGTCAGTCCATCACCGAGTGCAAATTACTGACAGAAACTGGAGTCGGAAACACAGGCCCCGTCGCGTTCAGGGCTGCCCGTGTGCAAGGTGGCAGCAGGGGTCGACTCGCGCGCCGTTGTTCTCTCGTGCAGCTCTCGATCTTGTACGTGATGTGGACGCAGCTGTGCGTGATGCTGTTCTCGCAGTGCCGAGCCCAAAGTGCGGCCCCGTGCCACTGCAGCCAACAGCGGATGTACAAAAACAAACCGCTCCGTCGATTGGCGGATTGACAGAGCCCACCTAATTGGTAGGTTGGTCGATCTATTGTTGTTTGCGCTTCACTGATTGATTCCTGCTGTAGCCAAGGAATATTTCCTGGAGTTATACATTGTGCAAACTCCATTCGGCCATCTCCGCGCACGGTAAACTGTCTGTCCGCACTGACCACCTTACTGCAGCTGTCAGTCTGGTGGTTCTTTTCCTCAGTGAAATCACCGCCAGGTGGAAGCACTCTCTAAAATAACCAACCAACCAACCTTGATTGTTGCTTGCTAGTTTAATAAATATTGTAGGTTTGTCATTTGCTCCACAAATGTTCATTTACACAACGAGGAAACGTGAACATCTCGATCCTTCCTCTTAAATAGGAGCCTTTATGTTTTTGTGTGTGAAAATTCAGTATATGCTTTTATTCTTTACGTGAAAACATGCTACTGGAAAATTTACTTCCGCTTTCTATTTTGTTTAAAATTCAAAGACAAGTATTATTTAGTGAAACCAAAGACAATCGATCCTTGCGGGTATGATTTTTAACAAGCGAAAGGTAACAGAACAGAACCACACTTTATGCGTTTGTACTTCATTCTTCATCGTCAAAGCCAGATTCTAGGACAAAGGTAAAAATTTCCTTTAAAACTCTTCAACAGAACAGTATCAGCAATAATTGTTGCAACAGCAGCATCGAGGCTGTAATGTCTCGTCAAGCGCTGACAGCTGTCCGTTTCTAGGGGGCCAAGGGGTCTGCAGATGAACTAAAGAAATGTCTGTTGACTCAGGTGTGTCGCTATACCTGCCACCCTGCGCAGGTAGTCAGGATGCGTCGTGAGATCCAGAACCCTTGAAACGTCACCCACCAGCACGAGAAAGGTGACGGCAATGCCGACTGTAGCGCGTGCAGTGTGATCAAACAATGCGACCCCCCCTCCCCCGCCCCTGTAATCAATGTCGGTTTTATATATATATATCAACTATTTCCGGGTGTTTCTCAAGTCTTTCCAATAACAAAAAAGAACGGAATTTCCCACATTTTTGACCGCAAAATCGTATCAAAGTTAGCCTCGTAACAACTTCCGACTAATGTGGACAATCCCCGAGGGCTTTTAATTGCTGCTGTACGCTGTTTACGAGTTATGGAAGAAGGAAAGATGAACGATTTTTACTGACATGTGGGCGGACGACACTCGTTTTAGTAATCTCGGTACATTCCAACTTCTTATGTCATTTTATCTGCGTGAAGTGGCTGTTCACTGTCTAAAAAGTTAAACGGCTAGGCAGGAAAAACATTTCTTCCCTGTAGGCAATGCACGGCAGGAATCAGCACGAGGGACATAATTCGTCTCCCTCACAACAAGCTTTCAAATTATCTACCCTTATTTGGTAGCAGAATAAATGCCATCATCTCTCCCTTTCGTGTCACCGCAGAAAGGTGCTCTCTCTCACCCTTCCAAAAGGAACATGACCCTACTGAATAATCGTCTGTATTCATACTCTCTCTCTCTCTCTCTCTCTCTCTCTCACACACTGAACAAAACCAAGGAAAAGCCCATCAATTATTTTCATGTAATCAAAGGCAAAGATGATTCTAAACGCATTCTTAGTTGTGAAAGCTATCATTCTTTAGCAAATTAACTTTACAAACATGGCACCAAATAAAAGGCACTTCAAATATGAACACTGCACGTAAAGTTAAAAGAAAAACCAGTAACAGTGGGTTCTGTTTGTATTAATAGGAACAATACAAACAGATGTATATTTCTCACATTTCATATAAATTACCATCCATATTTTAACCTTTTTTTTAACCCATTCACAACCTGTGAGGTGTGCGAGTAGCTGGTGGTTCCAAACACAACAGATGTGAATTTTTTTCATTCTCATTATATCTAATTTCTTAAAATGTTCTAAACTCTATAAATAAAATGTGAATTATTTGAAAATTATGGAAAAGGGCACTAAATATACAATATAACAATGTTGTGGAATGTTGTTACTACAATGTGCTTCAAATATCATTTTGCCATAGCCGAGTCCACGGAGCTCAAGGAATGGGACTGGTAAAATGGTTATAATGTTGTAAGGTAGGTTGAGATCTGAACAAGAAAAATCGAGTACATATCTGCCTTCATACACAAAACGCAGCTGCATGTACAGCAACACATTGCTCAGTATACAGACATGTGACATGGCTCTACTCACTTGCCACTTCCCTATAGCTATGGTCAGTTTTTGGAAAACAGCACTTTTGAGGATCAAAAGGCAGGAAGCACCGAGGGTGGA
Organism: Lanistes nyassanus; assembly: GCA_004794575.1. Taxonomy (NCBI): domain Eukaryota; kingdom Metazoa; phylum Mollusca; class Gastropoda; order Architaenioglossa; family Ampullariidae; genus Lanistes; species Lanistes nyassanus. The sequence goes on from SMGT01005559.1 coordinate 225,671, forward strand.
GAAGAAAAGGAAGAAAATGATTACAATATGTACATGGTTAACATATTAATACACAAGAATACAAAAAAAAACCAACAACAAAAACTCCTTTAGTTCTCCTTTAGTTTCCTTTGGGAAACACGGGAATATCACTGTGCTTCAACTATATATAACATCTTAACACAAGAACAGTGACTAATGTATTGGGTGTCACAAGAGGCTGGGGAGCACACCATATCTTTTCAAGCATGTTGAATCCCAATATCCATAAAAAATACTGTATCCACTGCCACATACACATTAGATTTTTATACAGTGCAAACAGTGTCTCATTATTATACAAGAGTGGAGTGTGTCTCATTCTGTCCAAACCTACACAGACCCACATCAAATTGTACACCGTAATCCGTAAGGCAGGGGATTTTTTCATGACCTATCTGCTACTAGGGGTGCTAGACTGGGAGCCATTTTCATTGGGAAAATAGCTATTCTCAGGCTTTGTATATTAAATCTTCCTCATGTTTGGAAAAAGCAACATTTGTTTCTAGGAAGGGTGTAAGACCTTTAACAGTGACTGATGTCGTGAGTATCACCAGAGGCTGGGGAGCAGATGGTAAGTTCAAGCATTTTGAGTATAATCCCCCTTCCCACAAAATCCACTTCTAAATACACATTTGATTTTTGTACAGGGTAAACAGTGTAAACTACTGTCTGACCAACTGCTACGCTGTTTTTGCGAGTAAGTTCTGCATGAGATTACAAGTAATGTCACTTCACCCGAGGACTGGAAGTGTCGGCTATGTGTACAAGTAATGTTACTTCACCCGAGGACTGGAAGTGTCGGCTATGTGTACAAGTAATGTTACTTCACCTGAGGACTGGAAGTGTCGGCAAGTAATGTTACTTCACCTGAGGACTGGAAGTGTCAGCTATGTGTACAAGTAATGTTACTTCACCCGAGGACTGGAAGTGTCGGCTATGTGTACGAGTAATGTTACTTCACCCGAGGACTGGAAGTGTCGGCTATGTGTACAAGTAATGTTACTTCACCTGAGGACTGGAAGTGTCGGCTATGTGCTTCAGCATTTCCTCAACAGCAATGGCCGCGGTACCACTGGCCTGTAGCCCCACTGCCTCTGATGCATCCTATTGTAAGGGTCACCCAAACACCTTTCTTTTCCGCTTTTATTTATCCCTTTTTTGCTGCTGTAAAGGCTGTGGTCTGTTTGCCCATTAATTACATCCTCATCTGTACTAAGAACTCTTTAGCAGTAAATTACCATGAGACTTGCACAATGAGAAAAAAATAGTTTGGTTAAATGTCCTTCCTGTGTCTCTGTCATTGTTATGCCAGACTGGACTGTGCCTTAAGTCGTCTGACCCTACATCAATTAAAATCAAACCTAGGGCAGGGGATTTATTCATAACCTATCTACTATTAGGGGTGGTTTACACGTATATTGAATTAGTAGTTACAAATCCCCATGAAATATGGAAAAATGACTAGTATGTACAAGCACCGTTCCTTGTGATATCTAGTCCTTTGATACCGAATACATTCTGTTGATGATCTGGTAAACACAATTTTCCTTAATAATTAAATTTTAGTTTGCCAATAGTAAGCAAAATTGCAACTCTTGGAAATATAATGTGCCTGGTCATCCTGGATTGGCTTAATATTTTGTTCCAGTTAAAGAATGAAATATGTACTTAACAGCATCATTGACACAATTTTCAGCACCAGAAAAATCAGCAACAAATCAGGAATCCATTAAAAGTTCCAATTTGTTTCTAAAATAATACTGATTGCCACATGATCTTCTGCAATTGAATGACTGCAATTCCCTACACATGATAAAATCAAACTCCAACAAGAATGAAATCAAGTTGCTGAAATGAACAGTTTTCCCATAACTATCAACAAGTTTAAGCAACCTCACAAACAATACTCCTGGCCAAGGGAAACAATTCATAAATTTTGTGTAAGTTGAAGACTTTCTCTGTGTTTAAAACAGTCTTTTACAGCCTTAAGTAGACACAGATACACATATTAAATAGATATTCATAAACAAAAGTTAAAGCTTTATGCCTACAGCATAAACAACTCTTAAATTTCATACTCCTCTACTATGAGAAAGGCATCAGTACAAGCCAGGATTTGACCCTGAACAGCTTGGATGTGAATACATAAATTACAAACCCTTCACAATAGCACAAATCCTATTCCCCAAAGCAATCTTCTAAATCTCTACTGGATCAGTGACAAATTAAATACTTTTTTTTTTGGCAGGTGTATAAAATGTTTTTCAGTCTTGTGAAACTTTCTTGGGGGATCACGACAACAAAAAGAAAGAAAAGAACACAAGTTTCAATTTCAACCCTTTCACAAACTCACGAGTTGAAATAAAATGCAAACATACGAAATACTTTGTGAATAAGACCTGAGAAGAAGCACAGCTTATAATTTACATATTTTTTGTCAACCTATGTAGAAAAATAGAATCTCAAAAATTATTAGTAATATTCAAAGGAATTACTTCCTCCTGCGCTGCAGGTGGCAAGACTATAGGAAATGAGTTATCAAGTATGATTTAAAAAAGCTTAGCTCAGATATATATTTCTTGCCAAGCAACTGTATGGTGGTGAATTATTTACAATGACAAAGAGTGATCATTTTCCAAACAAAAGACAGGAACTCAACAAAATATCACAGCAAAATGTCAAACCTCAGCCCCAATAGGTCCCACAGACTTTTAGATAAAGCCGAGCGAAGTGTTCATTAACTACGCATTATGTGTCTGTGCTCAAACATGCAGCAAACCTCCACTAGGATCAAATCTGCAGATCTTCAGCACAGGGACCAGCTAATATTTACCAACTACAAAGACACACAACTGATACAGGGCTCCCATCTCTACAACTTTTTTTTCTTTTTTTTTTTTTAGTTCTGAAAGACTTTGTTGATGATCATTTAGTTGAGATACACTGTGAGGATTATTGCTCTCGAGTTAGGGAGGTGGTGTGCAGACTATCATGGTGCCACTATTGCGTGTATGTGATCGTCAACTTTAAAATAAAGTCAATTTCCCAGCCTTTAGTGTCTCTGTAATCGATATTCTCAATATGGTGGCAGCAGTCTTTATGTTGGCATGGCAAACCTATCCATGCAAGTGATGGTTAAGGCTCTAGAGATGGCTGAAGCGATGAATCATTTTCAACTGCCACTGGCGTTACATATGAATGACAGCAACTTGGCTGAGACATTCCGAAGCTGGCGGAGACAGACTTTTACTTACTAGCCTCCGAAGCTTCAGAACCCCCCCCCAAAAAAAAAAAATCCACAAAGTGATAATCATACATTGTGCAGGAGTGAAAGTGCAAGTGCAGGAGGTATGTGAACATTTTGTCTCTGACTCTGATGACGATAAGACCGACAAAAAAAAAAAAAAGTACTGGACAAACTGTGAATATTGCTCCCCCAAGACCAATGAGGTATTTGACTTTGAGACATTCAGATTTCGGAATGCTACACACCGAGAGCCATTTAACTCCTTCCTCACAGATTTGTGCTCTCGAGCACACCTCTGCAATTTTGATCCTACTAAAGATTGTATGATACGGGACAAGACTGTCTTCTCAAGCTTTCAAGACTGTGAAAGAAAATGTCACAAAGACTCCTGTTCTGGCGTACTTCGCGCCTCATGAGGATCTGGTCCAGCAAGTGGACAACAATAAGAACGAACTGGGTGCAGCATTAATGATCTGAAATGCTGCCGAAACAAGCTGGTTGACTGTAAAATAAATGTAAATAGATCAAACTGCTTGTGGCATATTTGTAAATAGTACTGTATGGCAGTATACTTTTTGTAAAATGTTTCCGATGTCCCTCTGGGGATGTCCTGGAGGAGCATCATTCAGCAGGGGGAATGTTGTGAATCGCTGCTTGTTAGCTAAGCCAGTGAGGGCGAATGTAAGAAAGAAGTGCCTCCAAACGTGAAGGGTGTAAAGGAGGGGCTCAGTGGAGAGGGGGTAAATATGGAGTCACTGGGTGGACACCTGGTGAAATGGGTCTCAGGCCAGCCGGCCCCTGATAGGTCCACCCTTGAGTGGACGGTTGCATCAACAGCAAGGTACAAGGTGGCAACCTTTGCTACTCACACTGCCATTTATGACGTTTCCTGTGCAAACTTCATTTGACCATCTCCCCACACATTAATCTGCCTGTCTGCAATTTTCTGCCTGTCCTACTGCAATTATCAGCCTGGTGGTTCCTTCGGTGCATAGCTTAGTAACGTCAAAAAAAGACCACAGAACTATTTACTGGTTATTGAGCTTCTCTTGTCAATTCTCAGCTAGTTAAGTCCATGGTTTTGAAAGCTTGATGGTACTTGCCATTAGGATGGTCAAAACCATCACAACTCCTCTCCCTCTGGATAAAGGTACATTGAATAACACATTAAACTAAACAGTAGTCTCTTTCATGCCTTACCTTTTGTTAAGGATTGTACAATCCATTGGCCAGACACCACTGTACATTGTACTGCGTTTTGTGCTGAACATCAAGTTTAAACTCTGAACTAAGAGTCAGAAAACATACTGTCATTGCACAGTACATTCTTGTCCACCCTCAAGACTACCAACTCCTCCTTCAAGTTCAAGATAAGCAGCTAAACACTAGGTACAAACGTTTTCTGCATAAGAATAAAACCCATTTTTATCTCCACAAAAAATCAAATAAAATGTCTGCAAATCATGTGCTTTTATACATATCAGTTATCACTGCACTGTCTGCACAGACAGAATAAAAACAGGTGTGCGGACTTTTAAAAAACCCAACTAGACAGATGCTAGATCATGCGAGATCTTTGAAGGAGAGACAGCCCAAAAAAGCTCCACCCTCCTCAAGATGAAAAGAGTGAAACCAGGAAAAATAATGGCAATGCCCTAAAATCTATGACTGTTATACACACATGCTGATGCAAAGTCTTGATATAAACAAACTTGTGCCACCCGAGAACAGAATGGACTGTCAAAATACTTTAACTTCCAATGCCTTTTCTCATGCTCTGCCCAATGGCCACTTATCACAATTTATATTTTTTTTATCACACATTACAAACACAACAGCAATGCCCACCTGCCCTATCACTTTACACTGTTCCCTTCCTGACACCACACACATCTCTTTCAACACCTATTAACAAACACGGGAAAGTCTGCAGTGTAATCTGTAGATCTGTAGCCTTTTACAGGTTACATCTGAAGATGGCTGTTTGCTCCAACTAGTCAGATGTCAGTCATTTGTGTGGAATTATCAATATAATATTATGTACAGCAGGTTTGAGATCCATGGTCAATTATGGAGTTTCTGGAATAGAACCTAGTTAGGTCCACAAGTATGACGGCAGCAAGGCCTCTTTTTGGCCAACCCTTGGTGTCAAGTTCTCATCGTTCAGAAAAAATAATGGCATAAGTACTACATGACCTTTCACCTTTGATAGCTGAATCCTGGCTTCTTTGGGGTCAGTGGTAGCCAGGTTAGGTTTGCCAGTGTACTGCCGCAGTTCCTGGAAGTTTTTGACTTGGTTTGTTGGCAAACAACTGAAAACCTGCAAAAATTATGCATCAAGATATTATTTTCCCCTTCAACTGCAGTCCTCTCAAACCAAACAACTGTTTCCTGACTGATCGGGTCAAATGAATGTGTTACAAACTAAATTTTGTGTAACTGGTCTATGTGCACTGGCACTATTGGCGTTATGTAGGCTGAGGTAAGCACGTTCTGGCAATAGCTGCTGACATAATTATTCTAGAAGCTTCTCAAAAGGTCAGAGTTTTTACATAGGGAACATTCTAGAATGTTGATCTTTCTATTCGTAGAAGGCTCATGTTGCTTTCCTATATCAAGGAGAAGCTGGGCAGTGACTGTGTGTCAGTTAGCGAGTCAGTGATTGGGTCAGTCAGCAAAGAAGAACAGTCAGTGTTCAAGGAGTTGGTGCAGAGTAGAAGGCAGTGTTGAGTAGCAATTTAGCCTTTGTGCTGATGGGTAGAGATTTACAATTTCTTTTGTGGAGAATCCTGAACAAACATTCACGGAAATTTGTGGGATTGTTGTCACTGAAGTTGGGTAGTTGTGACTGCTAGATCATTTAAATGACTTATCTGTACACACATAGAATAAAACAGTGAATATAACTGCGATATTTCTTGCATAGAGAACACAAACCTTCTCAAAGATTGTTGTGTTGATAGCTGCCTGGCGGATCCACACATCTTTGTAGAAAGAGTCGACAGACACATCCATTAAGTCCACTTCAACGTCATTTTCCGAAAGACCAAGGTGCTCTCTGAAGCAACACGAGTAACATGTCATTCTCACAAAGATCGAGATGCTATTTGAAGCAATGTAACAGGAAGGAATCCAGGATTTCCAAACAACAAAAAAGGAGGGTGGGGGTGCCCATGGGCCCCCTTGAAAAAAGAAAAAGGTCCCATCAAATTTAAATAAGGTCTACACAAACTCAATCCCTCTCCATTAATTCTGCCATTTTTCTCTGCTGTTTGCGTATGTCACATTTTGCCATCTTTTACTAAATGGCTTGCAAACACAAGCATATGTCTCTTCCTCTAGGTGCAAAAATAAATCCATGGTGCAAAGAAATAAAATGACAGCGCATGTAGCAGTTTTACAACCAAAACTTAGAAGGCAACAAAAACCTAAAAAGAATTACATCTGCATTACTTGATCCTTTTATCCCCTATTAATGCAGACTCTTTTCTTAGGTTTGTGAACATGTGATTTTTCTGAATTAAATATCAACAGCTCGCAGCCAGGATTTGCTCATCTTAAAATTCATATTGTAATCGCCGTCTCTTGCTGCCTGTTTCACTTGCATCATCTCCATGACTAATTTGTGCTTTACTCGTTACAATAAAGGAAAAACTAAACACCATGGGTGGCCGCTGACCATGACAATTTGGTTAACAAATCATCATCTCAGACTATGCACTCTGTGTCCTTTTGGAGCCAGCAATAACAATTGTTCTCTATCTCTTCTGCGGCATGTTTTGAATGCAACAGCTACCAACGGCAACTTTGGGAAATGAGCTGCACACTTCCTTCTCTTCTTTTGCTTTAGCAGATTAGAACATGAGAACTGAAAATGTGTTCCGTTTTTGCAAGAGTGACTGTCTTTGTCCACCCGAAACGAGCGCACAGAGCATACACTTCATGTTCACAGTAACAGTTTGTTGACCACAGTCACTGCTGTCTGTAAAAATGAGAGTACTCACTGCCAAAAGTGTATACAGTCACACCACCACAAGCACAACCAGCCACTGGCAGTAAATATGAGAGTACACACGTGTAAGTGACCAGATGGGAATTTGATCAATAAACATTAAGCCAAATCAGGGTCTTTTGCCCTCGATCAAGAACTGCTAAACCTGACTGAAAAAAAAATGCATCCGCATTTAAAGAAACCACGACCTCTGGGCAGTGAGTGGATTCTTCAGCAAGTAAAGGGTTACTGTTTTAGAACCATGAAGTGAAGTGTCTTGTATATACAACAATTACTGTATCTCTTAACTCATCTGCTAATTTCTGTTCAACACCGAAGATTTACCTTCAAAGATCACAGACTGAATCTGCACTGTACCTGAAAATAGTATGTCGGAGAGATGAACCAAATTGACCGGGCTCCAAAAAATGGTCGTTGCAATGGATTCTCTCGCATGATGTATCCTCAATGATAACAGCCAGCTCCGAGTCTCTTTTCCCCAGCATACTGCGATCGTTAATGTTGGCAGAACCAATGATGACAGTGTTGTCATCGACAATCATCAGTTTGCTATGCACATAAATAAGCTCTGTTACCTGGAAAAAAATGTTAAAAATATGAATTTCTTCCTCTAAATTTGTGTTTTTTAGCAATACTTCTCAATTAGCAATCCACAACCGCACCCTTCCAAAAAGTTTTCACCAATGCAACCCTGGTAAAGCCCCCTCCGCGTATGCGCACAGCTCAATGACCAGGTCACCCCGACTTTCAAAAGCCAGACTTCAAGGCCAGCGGGGAGGCGGGTGGGCTTCTGATGGGTCATGGTAAGTATTGCTAAGGAAATAAATTTAGAGCAAGAAATTTGTATTTTCTTGTCACAATACTGTACCATGACCCAAAGTGCTGTTGCGCCTCCACTCCCGCCCAGGGGTCTGAGGCGAGGCCACTAATGGAGGAAGTGGGCACCCCATCCTATCAGAGATGAGTCCGTGAAGACTTCCACCTGAGGCACAGGATGCACGATGGAAATGATGTTAGCCAGGTCACACTGGTCCAAGACTGCAGAAGAGGGGCGAATGCTTCCGGTTCCAAGGCCAAAGCATCCCACTGCTGAGAGGACTGGTCCCAGCGTGCTGCAAACGCCCGTAGCATGGGTTGCAGGAATACCACCGTAAGGGGGACCACTGACACCAGCGTTCCCACAAGCGACGCTGTATAGAGGTGAACCCGCGACAGTAGACCTCACGCTACTCTCCCTGCCACGGCGGGTAGGTAACCGAGCCAAAGATGCAGGCGGACAGGAGACAGAAAGGCATGCTGACTACCATCTGGTCCCACCACTGGAACCAGCAGGGAGCGAGTCGAAGTTGAAGAGCCTGCACAGGCCGGAGAGACCGAAGCCAGAGAAGCAGGTCCGAAAAGGCCAGGGAGCGGAACTGGCAGAGAGACGACCGCAGCAGAAGTCACGCTGTGTGGCGAAGTGGAACCCACATCAGCGTAGGTGATCGTAGCTGCAGGGGATTGACGATGACCGCCGGAGCGGCGCTTGTCATGGCAACCATGCAAGGCTGCACGGTCTCGACAAAAGCTACCATCTAAACCAGACTGCAGTGTGACTCAAGCGTAGAGTCATGTGGCATAGCTAGCTGTATACAAAAACACCCCCCAAAAAGCAAACACCTACTGCATGAAACTGTAAGTGACTAAAAGCCAAATGTGCTGAGTCACGGACCAAACAAAGCGTGAGTACAGGTAAAGTGCACAACGGTAAAACCAAGCAACACATACACACACCTACAGACAGACAAAGTGAACCACAGGGAGCTGTGCACATGGGTGATGCATGGTGTGCACATGCATGGAGGGGGCTTTACCAGGGTTGCATTGGAGAAAACTTTTTTGGGGGAGGGTGCGATAAGGGGTCGCTAATTGAGAATTTAGCATTTTGGGTCATGGTAGGATATTGTGACAAGAAAATGTTATTTAAATTTAGTTATATTCTCAGTTGTCATCCACACAAACAATAAAAGAAACCAAAAAATCAATACTCATACTGTGTAGGTCTAGGGGAGACAACGAGTAAAGTTAATGTGGAACCCATTTATCATAAGATGCTGGGGATAGGCAAAATTAACTCGTGGTAAACACATTTTGTGCCAAGAGAATACAGTTGTAATTAGTCAAACTCACTGGAGTCTGTGTCCATCAATCTGCTACATCCACTCAAATGCACCAAACATGCACAGTTGTCCATGCACAGTCACTCTAGGTTAAAAGTTTCAGAAAAAACGATCCAACACACAACAATCACTCAAGGCAGGAGGACAGGGTGCCATGACAATACAAACACCAAAATCTTACTCTTAAGCCTTGTGACAGAGAAAAAAAAAAAGGAGGGGGTGGGGTAGGGGGAGCTTTCGTCTGCTTGACACCTGCACTGCACAGTGCTAGTTGCTTTCTTGTCACCAAACTGTTTTTACTGCTGGCCGACGTCACAGGCGCACTCTACCCACATGCCGTTTTCTGAGAAATTCCTTAACTCTTCTTGAATTGGTGCAATCAGCCGTGCAAGGGCTCAAAACTTTCAACACCCAACTCAAAGGGAAGCTTGCATCAAGAGAAGAGGTCCAGAAATTCCCATTGTGTCTGCTTGTTTGAACCATGCATAAAGAGTTTTTTTCCAGTTCTTGGGCTTTATTAGTTGGAGAACCTCCCACTTGCATCCTTTCTCTTGCTGGCTCAAAATCTGTTTGATTTTGCTCTGTTCTTGATGACAATGGATGCTGTGGACCTTGACATGTCATACTTCTCATAATCTCAACCACTGACCACTGCCAAGATCACTGTGAATTTCTTTGTTTCAGATGGCTGTTGCCTTTTGAGTGGCTATTTGACTGGCAATTGATCGGTATGAGAGAATGAGAGCTAGGGGTCGATCAGCAGTAAAATAGCACTGCATAAACCAATCAACACACAGAACATGAGGCCGTGGGGAAAGAACAACTAGACGAGAGAGGACAGAATCAAATGCATCCATTATTGTAGGCCATACATACAGGCCGTCAGTGTTAGGTGTACATACACAAAATTCATTTCTGTTTACTCTTATTTGTTCCATGTTAACCGGGTTAGTATTATAGCATTCTGGTTATCAGGGATGTGAAAATGACATTGTCATATCTGATTTCTTATGATATCTACTCTCTCGTGATAGCTGACAACTTGCAGTATCAGATCTGGTCGTAAGTGGATTCCACTTCATGGAAAGAAGCTTTGGAATGAGTAAAAGAGAGAGAGGGAAGTGGAGAAAAAGAATACTCACTAATTTCCCATTCAGCTCACCCCACTTACGAAGCCCACAAAACACAATGTACTTGGATGGTTCAGGCACTATGAAAAGAACAACAAAACAAAACCAAAAAAGAATCTATTAGTATATTTAACAAAGCATGTCTCATTAATTTCTGTTTTCATAATATTATTTTAACAGGCCCCTACACTAAGCTCCTGATATGTAAGAATTTGTAGCAAATGGAAGCTGGCACTGTCATCTGTGCAGCCTGGGTTATTTACCGATGATGACGCAAGTACACAAAACCAGAAATGCTAGTCATTGCAATATAGTTCACACACACACACAGCATGCAATAATATGAGTGCAACAGAAAAGGGTTCCATCACTAATGTGCAGTTTCCTTCTCTACAGCTGACGAGTGAAAATCTTGATAATGTGGATGTGACTGGCTTTGTTTGAACTGCAACGATCATTGTTGCTATGCCAAGCACTCTTGTGCAGCACTCAAGTGAGCTTCCATGAATTTTATATTCAGGCAGTACAATGATGCCAACACTCTAAAAGTCCCCCACCCTCCCCAGTAAAAAATTAACCAGCTCTATCACACCAAGCACTCTTCTGCATTTGATTTAGCAAGCCTCTCGCTAGTCACGACTAGTGTCCTCCACTGCAAAGATATACAGCACCAACAATATTGAACTCATGGGCTGATTTGTAAAAGAGTTGCAAGACCCCTTTAGCCTGTATATTTCACATGAATTTTATGAGTGAAAACCGAAACCACATTGATGCAGCCCAGAAATGACCAAAAAGGAGAACTGCGCATGTATATATACATACAGGTGTATGTGTCTATAAAGCCCATAAACACATGATCTGTTCATTCATTATGTATCAAAACCAATTCCAGATGTGGCGCCAATAGTGTGGCAGCAAAAACTCATTACAGTTGCCAGTGTGGTGAAGAGGAACTCATGGCGAATTTAAACGGGCTCATTAGAAGCTGATTCAATGAAAAGGGAAGTAACTCATATTTTCAGATACATGAACCATTCTCCTCTAGAGTTAGCTTTCTTAGACCACAAAAGAGACGATATTATGGGGATACAAAGCATTTGCAACAACCAAGCTACCTGACAAAAGTCTAGGACAAAGGCAGCTGCCATGTAGCTGCATTCACTTTGAATACCTTTTTCAAAGCAGGCTTTTAGACAGAATTCACACAAGACAGATTTTAGGTGGGAATAATTTTTAACTTTTTCCTTCTATCTGTGCAAACAAGAAAATCACAGCAGGTGTTATTTACAGACATTATTTTGCATAAACTGAAGATGTTTGTGTCACAAACTTTCCCTAAATCTCTCCTCCTAGTAAAGACCTAACTTTAGATGATTTTGCCAAGTGTTAGTAGGGAAGCTCCACTGTATATCTAGCAAGTCACTGTACAGAAGAAACACTTTGAAAGTAACATTTGTCTTTCACGGCTCTAACTTATCACATACCAGCAGAGAGATTTATGCACGTTTCTTTAGATTGTTAGACAAGAAGAAAAATACCAGCCACAATTTTAAATTTCTTATCCTAGAAAGAAGCAGTTCCATGATCACCTTCCCCTTTGACCAGCTTGTCCATAAGAGAGTTACTTCCACGACACATTGACGCATAGTTCCAGTGGGTTACTGCCTGCAGGGCCACTCCTGTATGCGTCCCAAACTCTCCCTCAAATGCTGGCAGGAGGGGCATCATGACATACACCTTGAAATCCTCTCCATTCCTAAGAACAAAGCTATACTCTGTATCTACTTTTAAAGTTTCAGCGGTATAATAAATATTTTACGATGGAGAAATATTATTTCCCTTCTAGCTGTTCTAAATTACAGAAAAAAATCTTTCCCTTAAAGCATATTAGCGTTCCCCACTTCCCACCCAACAAAAGCATTCTAACTGACACTCACTTGGTCCTATCTTCTGTATGCAAACTTTACACTAATCTCCTTTTGTACCCAATTAAAAAGTTGTGTTAAACTATATGACACATTTTAAAAGACCCCCTTTCCCCCATTCATTAACAAAAAAGAACTAATCGCTTGAAATTCCTACGATAAATACGATTAAAACCAATTATACACGATATTCCATGCATCGATGACAAATACATCAGATGCTTAACAATAATAGACAGGAAACTTTTTTTAAAAAAAGGAATATAAACCTGTGCGCTCGAAGAATGCGTCGGTACAGAGCAGTGGCAATCTGATTTGAAACAACAGATGTCTCGTCAGCTCCAACTTGGGTTATAAAGAACTGATTCTGTAATGAAAGCCAATATTAGAATATAAACTGTCTTCCACAAGTCTAACCATTAACGGGCCAGTCAAATGAGCACACAAATACAGTCACTGAATTTTGATGTTCTCAATCACCTATGCTATTTCAGGCTGCAGAAGATGATAAACTACAACCACGCCCAATAGGTGATGTTGCATTGGTACATGCCTTGATACATCCAGACATCAATCTCTGGTCACTGGTACATGCCGTGATACGTCCAGACATCAATCTCTGGTCACTGGTACATGCCGTGATACGTCCAGACATCAATCTCTGGTCACTGGTACATGCTGTGATACATCCAGACATCAATCTCTGGTCACTGGTACATGCCGTGATGCATCCAGACATCAATCTCTGGTCACTGGTACATGCCGTGATACATCCAGACATCAATCTCTGGTCACTGGTACATGCCGTGATACGTCCAGACATCAATCTCTGGTCATTGGTACATGCCGTGATACATCCAGACATCAATCTCTGGTCACTGGTACATGCCTTGATGC
>SMGT01005559.1:247866-287707 GCA_004794575.1 Lanistes nyassanus
CCCACACACACACCAGTTTCTGCTTTAGTGTAAGCCCACCAGGTAACAGTAGTAATCCACCGCAAGATTCTAGCTTTTGATGTTTCTTGCTGTCTGCCAGCCTGAAGAGCCAGGAACAGTAGTTTCCGAGTGGGACCCCATAATGAGTGAGTGCAGTGACTGTACTCACATAACGGACAAACCGGATTATTCAACTGGTAGGAATTGGATGGACTCAGAACCATGGACAGCGGAGCCAACGTGACCCATGAGGAAGGATCCCCAGGTTGCTGGTTCTTTGCCAAAAAGTCAATGAAAACAAGACAGCGAATAAACCCCCAAGCATTCTTGTCTGACATCAGCCTCCTGACCAAAAAAGCATGCATCTCACTGGCTCTGCGGCTAGATGCAGGCATGACAAGAAAAACTGTTTTCAATGTTAAATTTGTAATGAAAGCACGTTGCAGCAGTTATATGCCAACTGGCGGAGGGTTGCCAGAGCCCAGAACAGGTCCCACACGGTGTTATGATTTTTCTGGCGTCTAGTTGCCTACCCAATCAGGAGGTAGAGCAAATTGTTACGGGCGACCCGATTGGCTCGACAAAACAGCCAGGAGACAGTGCGCGGTGGAGTGAGGGAGGTGGTCAGACTAAGAGGTGGGGGCGAACCACCCTCCACGGGCTACAGACCACCTCCCCGAACTGCTAGGTTGTTCTTGCAAGACCGCGCTGAGGGGTATATAGGCACCCGACCGCGAATGTTTGTCGCCAATTGCCGATTGCCGTATGCCGATTGCCGTATGCTGAAGGACGAAGGTATTACAGACGAGTACAGGCATTATCCACGACGTGGACAGAGAACCAGCAGTGCTTCTGCAACAGGGGTGACTCTTACCAGTCAGGAAAGGAACTTGGGCATTTTGGACCGGTGTTGTGATTGTGGAGCTGAGAGACGTGGCGTCTGCGGTATTCCTATCCAGCATCGTGAAAGTGAGTTTACGTACAGTGTAAGACACGACCGTAGCTCAAAGCTAGGGGAACAAACTTAGACGATAGTAAATCAAACTTGTTGATTTGTCGGTTTGTAGAAACGGTTATTTCTTGTGTGATCGTCGGTCGATCTGATTGTGTGTTAAGACGTCGACGTGACGTCATATTCAGAGAGGTTTTAGTACGGAAAGGATAAAGTTTCTTGTGTTTACCGAAGTGAAGTATCGGTACGGTAAAATTCATAACCCGGTCAATAACGTGGATACGTATAGCGTAGCTGGGATGAATGTATGAGAGTGCGAGTGATTGTTCTACATGTCAGTAGATGTATATTGGAGCATCATTCCTTGTGTAGTGAAATATTCTGTTGTAACTGTAAATAAATAGAATAGTGTATTATCGCTGCCCTCTTTTATTAAGTTGTGCGCGTGACAAGCAAGGGGGTGGGGGCTTGAGCCGATTGGAAATTGATTAAATTAGGCAGCGATTGCAGTGTTTGTTTCCCCCTTCTTGACACATTTTTATGTTGTGATAACTCTAGTCAACGAGCAGACGAGTAAAACACATAAGCGCCATACCCCTAGACACGACAGAGACAATACCACGACACACGGAAAGCTGATAGGATTTATGAATTCTGTGACGAGGGCAGGGTTGCCCCACAGGGAAACACCAAGCTCGTGCAGGATGGAGAGGACGGCAGCCAAATGCACCCACACAGCAGCAATAGACAGATGTCTGGAATCAGCCAAATACAAGAGATGATCGTCAAGTCCACCGTAGGGTGGCAGGGTCCACCTGATGGCGTGCAAAGAATAAGACAGGGACAATGGATCTCCACCTTCCACAGCACCCAGGGAAGGAAAGGTAGGGGAGGAATACATAAGCCTCCAGCCCTGCCCACGACAGTGAGAATGGGTCTATCACCCATCAGGCTGCAGGATCCGGAACTGTGGACACATAAACCAGCACAGGGTTCCCAGGCAGATGGCACATCTCAATTAAAGGGCCATTAAAGGACCTTAAAAGGACCACTCTGAATTTAAAAAAGGACCTTCTAAATTGGATTGTTTTGCTTTTTTTTTTGGTGAAATACATTGTTGTTCTTAGATATCCCAAATGCCGAAGTCATAATCTGTATTAGTTACAATTAACATAAACATATTTTTATTTTAAAAACACTAAGACAGGTAAAGCAACTTACTTTTCTGCCCTCTATAAAACTGGTTGTAGCATGAATAAAATGCATGAAGGTTACTTGCTGCAAATTTGTGTTAATATTTGATTTTAATAAGAATATATAATGCAAAACCCTATGTGGATCATGCGCAGCATGCATGTACTGCAAGCACAGGGACATCATGCATCCATTCCATGGTGCAAGAAAGGCCACCAGCCTGAGGTGGAGCAGGGGCTGGTCATACCAGGCAGGATCCTTTCAGTGGGGGTGCTGCTTGCAGCCATGCTGCCAACCCCCTCTACCCCATGGTGGAGGGGGTGCTGTGCCAAGTTCTCCTCTGGGCTTTGACCCAGGGCCTGGCTTAACTCAATGACGATGTAGGTTTTCAGACTGTTACTACCACTGAAATCGCAGGGGGACACTGATTTTGGCAAGTTTGAAATAAATGCTGCTTGAAAACTACCACAAGTGTAGTAATCTACTTTACATATTTTAAAAGACCAATTTTTGAACATCAAAATAATTACAGAATAATACTGAAAAACTGTTAAATAATACTTACTGTTTGGTGTTAGATGTACTCACTGTATGCACTGTACGTGCCTACTCAGTTTCTTCTGCCATGACTTCCCCTGTAGTCTCTATGTATCTTATAAAAAATGAAGAAAAAATCTATCACGGATAAAAACAAAACGCAGGCTGAAAGAAAAATTTAAAAACTATAAAATTCCTACCTGAAATCTATCGCTGCATTGAAAAATGTATCCAAATGAATGCAGCAAAATGGCGGCTGCGACTGGCTCGCTAACTCCTAAACAGTATTGCATGGTCTCGCGAGCACAGTTTAGAAAAAGTCGTGTATTGTGTGGTCTAAGGGAAGGAACTCGAAAGAAAAATTATTCCAAGAATCATTGGCGAAGCCAAGATTTCCCCGTCCCTCTCTTCCTCCATCATTTCCTCACAGGATGAATGGGGAAAGAGAGGGGCAAGACCCCCATTGCCGTAGTCTCATACAGCGACGGCAAACTGGCGAGGAACAAGGAGGATCACTGCTACCCCTACCTGAACTACCGTAGCCAAAGGAGCATTGCTCCAGTGCCATGGCAGAACCAGAACTGTGTTACTGACCGACCCACACCCGCTAGGCGTGGGCTACTTCAGGCGGGTGGCCAGGAGAGTGACTTTCTGGAACCACCCCGTCTGAGCTGATGGAAGTGGAACCAGTCTGTTTTCTGCAGAAAATGGTCGATCATAAACGTCGACTCCCTCCTCCGTCACACCCGACAACTGTCCATGCGTCTGTGACCTACTACGCTGCACAGAAGACCTGTTGGCTGCAGTGGTACGTCTTACATGAATGCTCTTAACCCCATCATCACCACCACCAACCCCCCCTCAACTCTGAGAGGAGCAGGATAATCAACAGCAGGTGATGAATGTGAACCATGAGCGGTGGACAACCCTTGATGCCTACGGTTGGACTGCAGGGCATTTGATGGGTCAGTGCTGTGAAATGATGTGTGTCTGGCCAGGACACATGGCCAAAGCCAAGGGTGCAGGACATAGAGAAACCCTGTCTGCAGCAGGGTGGCACTGGGAGGACCCCTCTCCACATGGTCCTGCATACAAGCCAACCAAATGATGTGGATCACGACTGAGCCATCGGGGCCCCCACTAGAGCCGGGGGAAGGCCAAGCCACAGGGAGAGAGTGGGCGACACCATCCAGTCCCACCACTGACACCAGCAGGGAACAGCCTGAAATGGTGGATGGACCTGATGCAGAGGAGACCACCGCCATGGAAGACGGACTGCAGAAGGAAGGGAGAGGCAAAGGCTGTACCAAGATGGCCCCTGACAACTTCATCAGCAGCACAGAGCATAGCTTGCATTTCTCTCTGGCAAGAGAACAGGAAACAGATGCTCACGGCTCTGACCACTGCTCGATCCCACCCACACAGATGACTCATGTGCACAGTCTTTTGGCATCAGAGCGGAAAAGCCAAAATAAACAATTGCAACCAGCACTAAGCGAACACTTGTGAGGACAGGAGCACAACTCACATATTAATCACACACAGAGACACAGGACGACCACAGGTACAGGCGACAGGTAAGAAAGAAAGAAGTCACACCACACTGCACACTACTAACGAATAACACCAGACAGTCAGAAACAAACACAAAAACAAGTCTCACTGTCCTGTGACTGAAATGCAGAGCAGCATTGGAGTCAGGCAAGGATGCTAAGTTGAAAGCCATGATGCAGAACAAGTGGCGACATGACACACTCAGACCACAGTAATTGAGATAAGTCAGCATGAATTGTCAATGAGCAGTGCGCACAGTAGACGCATGAGTGGTGCATATGTGCAGAGGGGCCTTGCCAGGGTTATGTTTAAAAACTTTTTTGTCTGGAAGGTGTGGTTAGGGATCACTAAATTGAGAATTTTGCACTTTGGGTCATGGTACAGTAATATGACAAGAAAAAAATCCTTTTGCTCTTAATGAAAGCCAAATTGGATTATGTACTTTTAAGTTAACGCTAAGATAATGAAATTATGGATTAAGTAATTTTAGCTTAATGCTAAAAGAGGAATCCACAAAGAACTACCTTCGCGCCTGGCTTTCCTCTGCTGGTGAAGACTGCTCATCTTTATTATGGCCAGAATCAGATTGGCCTTCGTTGTTGTTCTTCTCCTGTTTGTTCCTACTCATTTTGAGCAATATTCTCGCAGCATTTGCAAAATCCACACTGTCTTCACTTTTAGCTGCAGGGGGAGGAGAGGAAGTATTTTCCACCTTCTGCAACCCTATCTGGTCGATAAGCATTGAGTCTGAAGTTTTTGAAGCCTCTGATGTACTACTAGTTGATCTAAGCCTGGAATCCTCGGATTGTGAACCACTAGAAACGTTACAAGCCACTGCATTTTCGCTGTTTTCCAAACTGCCCTTCCTATCATTAGTATCAATGTCCAAAGAATCTGCAGTCTGTGATACTTTGGACTTTGGAATGTAAAGCCTCAGCTTGGGTTTGCCATTCTTGGGGTTAGCCCACAGATGTTTCCTGCCAGTACTGGTTGCTGATGAAGTAGACTCAGTGGATGTGGACCTGGTACCTGATGCATCCGTGCTGTCTAAAACATCATCCTGCTCTGAACTGACAACACTGGCTTCTTTGTCTTGGCGATGCTCCATGTGATCGGAATCTTTTGCATCTTCACATGAATCTGCAGTTTCCTCTCGGTCTGACTTCACAACAACATCAGCAAACACATGTTTTTTGGAAGTATCCCCATCCACTGCAGCAGTTTTTTTTGGAGTCAAACTCTCAGTTTCTGCTGAGGAATCCACAGAAAGGTCTCCAGGCTCTTGCAGCTGTGATGATGGCAAGAGAACATTTACATCTTGATGATCAGTCACCGTTTTGGCAGTCACTATGTGTACAGGCTGCTTTGAAGGCATTTTGGAACTGGAAGGCACTTGGTGGGACAAAGGAATGAGATCGTCTGCTACCTGTGAAGAAGTAAAAAGCAAAAAGAAAAACAACAACAAAAATTCCAAGATGGGATGTGGGAACAGTCATTAACTGGGTGTGCATAGCTGTTTATGTCAACACCCATGTCCATAATTATGGGGACTCATGCACACACGCACCAAATGCATACACACAGACAAAGTCATACACACTTACACAGAGCTGCCAACCTCCTGACTTTAGTGATGCTGATAAAATTTGTTTGGAGTTACAGCAAATTTACGATGTAGTGTACTAAACCCAGTTTCATTTTAACAAATAGTCCTATATTTTAAAATTAATCATTTAATAAAAATGAAAATATTTCCAAACCTGACAGCAACTGGGATCATCTCACTCTCCCTGCCGACTTTTGTACGACCCAATGACAAAAGGAAATTTTACACACGATCTGATATGGATTTCTTCTGAACATTTACGAGGCACTTAGCAAGCAATGTTGTCTTGCTTCTTCCAAATGAATACTGCAATCTCACTGCCCAAGACCATTTGGCAAAATAAATGAAGGGTGCACTCAGCGGAATGTTATGTTCGCTTGTGGTTCGACTAAGAAAGTAGTAAACAGCATCAGCTCTGACATTAAATTTCTCTACAGGAACCAGACTCAAAACTTTTGCAGCTAACCGGGTTTCAGCCTTCCCAAGCCCTTCATGTCTTGTTGAATCAGAACATATGTGGCATTCACTGTCAGTCATCCCTCCATGTGCAATTTGGATCTCGACTTTACACATGGAGTAAAACATAAGCTTAAGCACCCACAATGATTTTCCCACATACAAAAATTGCATAGTGAAATCTCGCATATATGTAAGTATAGCATTTTTCTTCGCCATTGATTTCTCTGTTACTGCTGTATCAGAAGCCTGTTTTGATACTGTCTGCAACAATTCTTGCTGAATCTGAGCTGATGGTTTTCTTTAAACGAAAAGAGTGTAAGGTAGACATGACAAATTGTCTCCTGAGCTTGCCATAACAGAAACTCTTTCATCAGTTTTCTGCTCAGAAACAAGAAAGCTCTTTGGTCAATACAATATGAGCAAAACATATGATTCTGCTCAATGACAGGAGACTACCAGATTTGCTGCATGTCAGCTTGACAGCAGATCAGGCTCCTCTGTTTCCATTCCTCTCACAAACACATTTCACTACAGCTTTGTGGAAAAAAGGGACAGAATATACAGGAAAACCTCCCATATAAGACTTACAAAAGCAGCCAAAATCAGGTCTTATGATGGAGGGGTCTTATAAGGGAGGACTGGTTGTTCTGAACAGTTAGTATTGTACAAGTGTATGCATGTACTGTGATGGATGGGGTGAGAAATAATCACATCTGCATGTATGTTATCATGGCAGCCAACTGAACGTGCTTTGAAACTGTTTTATTTACCATTGAACTACATGTTAAAATTGTTTTTTTTTCACATCTCAGTTACTGTTAAATATGAACATGTAGTATTACCACACATCAGACTTATCTCATCACCTCTAGTTTCAGCCCAACACACATCACTAAAACCTTCTTTCTGGTGTTGCCAATAAAAGAAATTGAAAATATGAAATATGAATTACAATAAAATCTGTGATATCAACTATTTGTCCTACTGTGGACTACTGAAAAGACACATAAGTCGTATATTGCAAAAAACTGGTTACTTCTGTCAGTCCATTAGGCATAAAGTCGTAAATGGATGTCGGATGCAATATTTTGTCGCCAACTTCCTTTTGTTGCTTCTTTATTAGGCGCACTTTCAATCTCTTTCGTAGATTTATAACAGTTCTTTTGCGCTTCTAGGTGGGTGTCGTTGACATTTTGTGTTTCTCGTGAACATCTGTGCAAAAAGAAGTCTGCTAACCTTTCTCCACTTGACCAGGGAAAGTCATATGCTGTGCAAAACCAGCCACTTTTGTCAGTGGTCAGGTTAAGAACGAGCCTTAAATGAGGTCATTTATACAGTAAATGGTCTCTGTCATAAATTTTTGGGTTGTACGCTGGAGGAAGTCGTATATGGGAAGGTCTTATAAGGAAGGTTTCACGGTACTTTAAAAACTGTAGGTGGCTATACCATTTTCTGAGGGTAGCACATGGCAAAGACTTGTTAGTCACAACAAACTATGCTTTAAATGTAGCTGTTGGCAGCTCTCCTTATAAGCCACTGGGAACTAGGAGACAAAACTGAGTCTTGCATTTAATATTTTATATAGAAGAAATAGCAGCTGTAATGCAATGTCTGCATTAACATGCTATCAAGAAAGCAAATGTGATGCAGGACCTTGTCATGAATACTGTAAAAAACCAGGCACACTGACCTACCTCTGTCATGTTTGTCACAATGGAATTTTCTGCTCTTGTGCTGATGGAGTTCGTAGATTGGGCTTTTAATACAATAGAACCCAAGTCAGTCAGCCTGTCAACACACAGACTGCAGTTTAGTGGCAACTCTAGACTCCATGCACATACACGGTTCAAAAAATACCAGGCGGGTGCAAAAGCATGCACACACATACACACTCTTGCAATGAAGAGTTACCCTCCCCACCCAAAAAAATTTCGTATAATATTAATAATTACATTAAAATCTGCCTTGTGAGGACACCTATCGTTCCACCTAAAAATGTCCCTACATCACAGGTGCCTCTAATTTACAATCGTGCAGCACAAATTTATCCAGATTTTTATAAAGACCCATCATGAAATTATGGGGAAGAGAAAAAAATAAAGGAAAACTAGAACACCAACTAGGTAGACTAAATAGTCTGCAGAAACAATAAAAAAACAGTACATTTTAAAAATAAATGAAATGTATTTGCAGTGACTTCCTTTACGATCTACAGCAGATTCTTTAAAAATTAATTCTAAGATCGCACATTGCAAGACACATGTTCTGTACAGAATGTGCACCATAAGTTTGGAAATGGCATCATCAACATGTCACATGTGGGCAAGCAAATGGAAATGTGCTTGTAGAAAAATCCCAATGAATGAACTACAAATTTTCAGGTTTTACATTATAGATAGATCATTTACATTTAAGATTGCAACTTGCAAAGTAAATTGTATTCAAGTGCACAGACAAAATTTTTATTTGTGCAGACCATAGACCATGTGTGACCTAAATCAGTAAATGTCAATGCTGAAAGTGCTTGCAAAAAAAAAAAATCCTACGTAAAATCTATGTTAAAAACTCAGTACATTTACTTGCAATAACATCCTTTAAAACTGACGATTAATTATTGAAATTTACTTTATCACACATCACTCAAAAATCTCTAAACATGTCACGTAAACCAGATCAGAGACTAAAAACGATTGAGGAGCAAGTGAGGCAGATGGAGGAGGGACGGGGTGGACAGTACAGAATCATTGCTTCACGCAATTCAATCATGCAATACAGAACCAGTCCCACACGGATTTATCTTTGTAGATCATCTTTCTTTTCAGAGAGGTTCCCACCGTTCCATTCTTGACGTATACTCATGAGATGGATGGAAGAAATCTGCATCTTTCCTCATCCCAAATCTTTTACAGTATCAGCCAGGCTTTTGACTTCTTTTAAAACATTTACTCATTGATCCAGCATTAGGATTTTTCGTTTTCCTGCAGCTGATTCCATGATCATTGACTGATTTGATGACCTAAATTGCAAGGTGTAAAGGCACTCTAAACAGGAACTTGTGGTACGATTCCTTGAATGAAGTTATGGGTGTACATGAATGTAAAAAGAACAAAAGTTGGGGGAGGTGGTGGAGACCCAACAAGCATGTGAAGTTTTCCCCTTGGGACAGGTACAGTTCAAGTTTTGTGCCTAAAGTCAATGTCTCTGCCTGCGTTTGGCAGATGACTGGTGGTCTAAGGTGATTTAGTGTTCAGACTCCTGAATTGCAGCAGGTGACTTTGGCTTAGTGGCCGGGGTCGGGGGCCGCCTAGGCCCTGGCGGGGCCAAGAGGCTGGGTGGACGGGGGAGGGGGGAGGTAGAGGGGGCGGAAGCCTTCTTCCGAAAACGAATATTTTAATATTTAACTGGCAAATTCTAGCCCCTCCTGCAAGGAAAATGTTTTCATTTGTAGTGATGTTTGTTTCATCTGGTCATATTTTCACGCTGCAAGAACATGAGGCAATGACGTCTAGCGACCTGGAGAGCCGCGCATACAAAATGGCGTCCGTTTCGGGGATTCAAGCCAAATAAGCATACATTCCGTTCCGTTCACTGAAAAGCACAAAGTTGATTTTGGCGTACCAGCCTCACAGCTTTGGCGTACGCCAGGGTTTGGTTTGGCGTAAATACGCCAAATGGTGTACAATTCAGGAGTCTGAGTGTTGGAAACTAATCTTTGCTGATCATCTGTGTCCCGAGACAGCAGGTGGTCATCCATCTCAGGGGCTACACAAGGACGGCTTTATTGTATCTACAATCATTTTTATATATCACGTCATCATCTTGAATTACAAACAGCTGGGTCAAACCTGTGCTCAGCATCATCCCATCGCCCATAACAGAGGTCAATGCCACCAAGAAAAGCAATCTGCTGATCAATGGCCACAAGCTTCTCATGGTGTGCCCAAAGCAAGACTCCCTTGCCTGGGATGTGATCAGGGTGTCTCAGGACCTGCCAGTAGGACCAATGACAATTATCAGATGAACATATAATCTTGTCTGCATTCCTGTATTGGGACACATCTGTCAATTTACTGAGTTATCATGTAAACCAATGCAGCAGATGAGACCGGTGCACGACTACAGAAGGGGAGGGAAATTCTGAAAGTTCAAGACCGAGAGAAGTGGGGGATATTAAGACAAAAACATTGAATAGGAGTCCCCAAAGAACTGAAAAGGCAGCATTCTAACTGGATAGAAAGCCAGAGTACACATGCACAGGCACACAACACATAAGTACAAATGTAGTTCTAAAGCAAAATCTAAATCTTTTTTGAAGATCTGCCACGTTCCTTACTTTCGACTCTCTCTTTGCTACGTGTTTGGGTAAGGTAGGCTCCCTTGATTGCATACGTCAGCATACGGTTGTGTCTAGCGCTGCCAGTACTTTGTTGGGGTTGTCGTTTGATGATTTATAGCGCTCTGTCCTCATTTGTTCTTGTTTTATTCAAAGTTGCACTATTTATAACACCCACGTCATATTATACTTGTCCCATATCAACTGTCCCATTTGTTAGACAAGAGTAAGTGGTCTGTGAACCGTACCTTAATGTTGGGATGCTGCTGCATCAAAATTTGCTTGCTGTAGATGCTTTTGATCATAAGAGCTGCCTCTACCTCCTTGTACAGCAGAACAAACACCCGCACTCCTTGAGTCTGTCCCCAACACAACAAAGAGCACCAACTGCATCATAACTGGACAAACTATACTAATGATAACATTCTTATTCTTTATAGTAAGCCATCTTTCCTCCTGTAACATGCATGCACAAGCAAATATTACCCAAGTAGATGAATATGCTATGCAAAGCAAAATGTAATTCTGGCATGTGCAGTGCATGCTGGCATGAATACGCATATATGTATATATAAAGGTGCAGAAAACACAGGTTCAAGCTAGCATCTAGTCTGCCACTCACTGCTTTACGCTTCAGAATAACATCCAGCCTCCAGCTATCACCATCTACCATTGGTCTCTTCATGTATATCTCAGGACTCAACCTGCAACCATACAAAAGATCAAATGGTACCCCTCATTCTTCTCGCTCTTCAACATCAGGTGCATGTTCTTAACCCTCTTAAACCCATATTACTCCAAGTTCATATTCTTAATCCTTTTAACCCGTATTATCTAGAATAAAACACAAGATCAGCATGTTCGACATTTCATAACCATCAGTTGAACCAGCAGGTGTGGTATATATAGCAAATGACAAAGAACTATATATCAAGAAATGTTCACTTTCATGGGTCACACAGTCATGGCTAGCTCTGCCTCTAACAACATGTACACACCAATATATATATGGTCGGTGTAAATGTTATCGTTTTGTCAATAAAGGTAACACGTGTTTACTGCTCTCTAATTGAATAAGCAGAGATCTTAACATTGGCGCTGAAAAACGCTGGCCTAAATCTTATCCTATAAATATAAATCCTATAGATAGAAGAGAAGTACTAATCACTGGTGCATTTTTTGTAATATATTATTTTTAAGCATTTTAAACATGGTATACAAGCAAACACAAATTTGCCACCTACAGTACACAAACACCAATAATTACTCTACACCAGTCAGGAAGTTTTCTCTTCTTGCAGCCCTGCTCATTTCTGTTTGGTAGGTTTTAAGCATACAAACACTAAATTCAAAACAACTAGTGATTTGTGGATCACACAGAATATGTATTCTCCCTCCCCCTGGGATATGTGTTCACAATCTGCTTCTGTTACAGAAATGTCCAATCCTTATCATTTATATTTGTGTGCGATGAAGCGGGTTCGCTTCCCAACTTTCCTCTCTCTCTCTCTCCTTCAAAACAAAGGCAGGGTCCTCTGCGTACTTTATTTAGGGCCGCCACTGCTGCTGTCGCCCTACCTGCTCCGCCACCCCACGGTTTACTGGTACTTCGCTACCACACTACATCTTCTCTCTCGTCCTCCTCCTGCTTCACCCTACTTCGGGACTCTCGTTTGTCCGGCCCGCACCCTGCTTTTACAGGGTGGGCGCGAGCCACAACGTTGGCACTGTCCAGTTCAGCAGCAGCAAGCCGGCGTACACGCGGCAGAGGCCAAATTGTGTGTTTCTTACACAGACAACATTCAGAATAAAAAGTGAAAGAATATACCTACAAGGACATGAAAATATACAATGACTAAAGTGCGCTTTGCTCTTCCTGTTAGTGTTAAGGAAAGTTAAGTAGAGTGAGAAGGAAATAAAGATAATTACTTTAAAAGGTAGTTTAACTAGCTAATGTGACTAGATAAAGGTACGAATTCTGCCTACAATAAATTTACTCTGTCAAGACGTTTGATGAGTTAAGTATCTACAGAAAGAGTAAATCGAGGAGAAACCGAATATATTAGTTGTTAGAATCTGCAACTATCCTAGAAGGATATAGACACATTTAAAGAGAGTGAGCCTAGCACTGCACGCCGTAAGATGACACAGTGCCTCACAGCCACGGTTCGCTGGGCACCACTCGACCTGGGTACCCCCCGGCGACGCTGTGGCTGTGAGCGTGATGCCCAAAACCGTTTCCTGTGATGGCTGCCCCCATCACATGTGCTTATTCTCAAAGAACCCGAAACTGTGTAACATTCGCCATTTCAAATACCCAAGATTTGTCCCCCCCGTAACCCCAAATTTTTAAAAAGAGGCTTTTAAACATATTGTGGAGGTATGTAACAAACTACAACAAAAATGAAACTCAGCCACATTTCTGAACATCAGCAGAAAAAACAGAGCCTGGGATTGGTAACAAGACGAGGGAAAGTTCGCTAAGTTCAACTTGCACATAATTCCCTCCCCCTCTCTCACCACCCCCCCCAACTCTCTCTCTCTCACACATACACCACATATTTATATCATCCTATCAAACTAACTATTTATTATCTATCTTGAATAATAAAATCTAATATTAGCAGATGCTGTTAGTGTGTTTTCATCACTCAGTCTTGGTACTTTATCTTTCTTTTTTTAGGGGTTTTTCCTCACGTGACAGGGGCATGTTTCAATGTGTGAATGATACATGTATTGATAACGGCTACAGAATTAGAAATGAGTTTATTTAAATGTTTGTAAGGAACTTTAAACAGATATTACATTTTCTGGCAAAAGAATATCTAAATTATGACATTACCAATTTCTTAAAAAATAAAGAAACAAATGAGGACCGAGCGCTTTAAATTATCAAAGGATTACTCCAACAAGAAGTACTGGTAGTGCTCAACATAACCGCATGCAGGTGCATGTGACCAAGGAAGCTTTCCGCACCCAAACACATAGCAAACACAGGGCCAAAAGAAAGGAACCTGGCAGATCCTTTGCTACATGTTTGGGTACAGTAAGCTCCCTTGGTCACATGCGTCTGCATACCGTTATGTTGAGCGCTGCCAGTACTTCTTGTTGGAGTTACCAATTTCTTGGCGGATGCGTACTGTAAAGGGAGACAAATATTATTCGCAGTAAGAACTCTGCTGTTCCTGTCCTCCAGTTCAGCTTAATTTCATAACATTTCCAAACAGTTCATTAAAAAAAAAGCAAACCAACCTTATAGATTTCTAGGCTTTGTTTTGACCATTTATGTGCAAAAATGACAATTATATCATCTTGCATTAAATAAATGATGCCGAATATATGTAAATGAACAAATGATACATATACTAAAATAGACACTGGTCAAAACCGTACTTTCAGTTATTACCACTGAAAATATCTCTGTCAAATCAGTCTATAATGCCTGCATACATGCAATCGCTTAATTTTTTCCTCCAGAAACAAGCAGGTGCCATTAATTTTAACCTTGAACATTTATGCCATCTCGTCATTTTTCAAGAATTATGTGGGGGAAAAGTGTACTTCATCACTGCTCAATGATTAAGAACAGCAATCGATGACATGATGGTGCTGCTCATATATATATTTCAACAAAACCCATCTCAATTTTTAAAATACTTATTTAAAGTAAATGAAAAATTATAAAAAATTATATAATAATTGGCATTTCTGTGCCTAATATTGGTTCATTTGCAGCATGACAGTGGATATTTGTACCACACTCTTGCACAAAAATATTCGAGTAGATCAGCATGGGTGAACATTTGAACCTTATTTCAATAGCAATTATTTCAAAGAAAATGCAGTGTTTAGTGGAAATACTGAAAATCCCAGGCTCTGCAAAATTTCATTTACTACTAAGCAGATTTCCACATGCAGGAGTTTGTGTTAACTCAGTATTTTTTTTTAAAAACTTCAAAACATTTTTGTTAATGTTAGAATTCTAACTGAAAGATGCATGCACAAACCAAAGGGGAAAAAGTCAGTGTAAATTCTTTTTTTCTTTTTTTTTTGAGATTATTTTTTAAAAATTGGAAACAAAAGAAAATACACAGATTGTGAAAGCTTGCAGTCAAATCTGCATCAAAACTAAAAAGCAATAACATCTACCCTTAAATTAGGCAGCATGTGGGCAACTTCTTGATTACTGCAACCCAAGCATCAAAGACAAAAGGTGCAAATATGGATAAGCAATGAGATGCTCCTTAATGAAAAAAAAGACAATACATACCCTAAATAAATATTTACTTTAAATAATTTTACATCGATGGGTGGAGGAATAAATGATGCAGAACTCTCATAACAGAGAGATAAAACCTACTTTGATTGCCATTTTAGTTAAAAATTACAGCAAGTGAAACAACAGAGGCACATATGAAACATTTTATTGTCAGGGATTGAAATAAAATCATTGTTTATCCATCAACTGTCTCCAAACTCACTACTCTTACCCCCACGTTTGTGGCAATTGCTGGTTTTTTTTAAAGTAAAAAGGCATTTTTTTCCTCACACTGCTCAATGTCCTGTCATTTCATTTATTAATTTAAATTTAAATGTTAGAAATATCTGCATGCCCTGACACAAGAACAGAAATACCCTGCCACTGAAGATATTATAACGTATTTAGCAGCATAAAGATATCAGAAGTTTTAGTAGCAAAGCAGATTCAATATTAGCACTTACCACCAGTCAGTGATATATATTTCTTCTTTAGCCTTTTCCAGTGCATCTGCTACAGCCTCAAAGTATGACTTTGCATCAACAAACCTGTTGCATAATTTTATAACAATACAGTAATGCCCAAACTAGGGTAACACTGCCAAAACTTAAACTGGTATATGTAAAGCCTCACATTGCAAAAACAACACAAAGGTAAGTACAAATAATAAAACTACATTTAAGCATATTTCTATAGTGCAGTTACCCTGGAGAGCCCCATGCACTTAACAAAGAAAGGATTAAGAAAGGGAAAGAAAGCAATAAGAGAACAATAAGAACATGAAACAATAAAACGATACATGTACATCCTGAGGGTGACAGAGAAGAGAATACCCAAAAGAATTCAGTGAATTCAGTGAAATAAAGTCATCTAATGATGTCATGTGGACATGTACAGTGCAGTCCAGCTAACAGAAATGAAACATCGGTCAGCATGGGGAGGGGTCTATTCTCAATTCCCAATAAGCATGTTTCTACTTTTACATTTGTAAATGTACAGTACACAGAATTTAGAACATGAAATTTCACATAGCCATGATACATTGTAACTGCAGGTTTCAGATAAAGGAATGCATGCCTGGCAGATGTCCCTCTAATGCCAATCTTGCATAATTCATCTTAGTCAAATGACAAGTAAAGAATCTCTGTTTTCTTTAACCAGTCTGTATGCCAAAAGCCTAGTCTCAATGGCAGATTTTATCCAGTTTTGATCAAATCAAATCGCTGACTAGAAAGATAGGTCTCATTTTGTTATGTAACGGGGGGATGCGCCGATACTCTGATTCTGATCAGTTATTTAACTTTGGTTCGCCACACAAACCCTGCTATATAAATTTATCTTGCGGACAATGAGATTTTTACACCAGCAAATCGCTATCACATTATTTGGGTTAAATGACTGTTTCATTTGTACATGTATATTTAAATTTTCCAGTTTTGTGTCTAGCTTGGAGCCCCCAGCTCAAAGTCCCCAGCTATCTCAACAATCCAAAGAAAAATAATGATTGCTTAACAAAACAAAGTTATTTACATGTACTGGAAAAAATAGTTGAAAAGGTATTTACGATATTCTGCCAACACTGACACATTGATATGTTAATCTCATGAACTTTCACACTCACATGCTGGTGGCAACATTCGTACCTACATCAATCATTTGCTATATAACAAAGAAAATATTACAGTACTAGTAATTCTCATGAAGTTCGAAACGTCAAGGAAATTTTCACATCAAAAGTCTGGTGACAGTCTGACAGAACACTAGCAGATTGCACGAGCACCAACACACAACATTTGCACAATTCTGACCAAAATTTTCACATTTATGTAATCAAAGAACAACCAAATAAATTGCTTACCATCGTGCACAGGAATCAGTTCGAACAGGCGCAAAAGAGCTGAAACGGGTTGGTTTTGTGAAATCCATTGCAAGATCTGTAGCTACTTTTTTAATACTTTCTGCCCACTCCTTAGCTTTGCGAGAAGTCCAACATTTAAGCAGCAAGTGTCTGGAAAAGAAAGACTCATCACCTACTGAAAATCACCAAATAAACTTAGCAATAAACTTAAATAGATGATTATAAATCAATAACCAATATGCAGCATTAGTCTACCTTCATTATTTATTGGTACATCACCTGTGAGACTTGTTTACCTCCCTTGTTAAAGTGTTAAAGGTTTCCACAGCTTGTAATGTAAGAACACTATCCTGGACCAAGAGACAGCATTTCAAGTTCAGCCACTAATAAATTACCATGTATATTAATTTGTATTAATCGTTGACACCCTTGAAGTACCGGGTTATCAATTACAAACACCACAGCGGCTGCTGCAATCTTGCTCTCCTGACAAACCATGCCCTCACAATGCACATCACTGAAGCAGATTGCTTTTCTAAATATTCACTATGCTGAAGTTATAAAATGTATTTATTAGTTACATCTACACTCATGCTGTATTTCAGGGGATAACAACAGTTTCTGCATACACACACTCTCTCTCTCTCTGGGAATCAAACCCAAAGAGATTTTTCAAATAATTGAAAGCGATGCTTTCCTCTACCAGTTTGTACACAGGTAGTCTGTGTATCACATCTTCCACCCAACATTCATCCACTTTCTCCCCCAATCAATCCCATCACCAGTTATTCTCTTTTTTGAGGGAGAGGAAATTTCTGCTCCTACAGTGGTTTTCCACTTTGTCATTTTTAAGCTGAGCGCCGCCACACACACACCGCTCCATAAAATGTGGTACATTCCTATATGAAGGAGATTCTACAAAGCGCAGCAAACAGTGAAACTATTTGCTACCTCCCATGCACTGGTTGATAATAAGCCTACAAAAATAAATACAGTGTAAATGGATGGATAAAATTACATTTACTGGTGACAAGACTTGGGTGGACAAAATTACTTTTACTGGTGACAAGATTTGGGTGGACAAAATGAACAGAGCCATACTTCTGCCCCCGTTTTCATCCCTGATTAATCAGTGTGAACAATAGCACAACCAGCAGTGAAAATTTTCCAACAACAGCAAGAAAGAAAGTTTGCCTGCTTCCATCTCAAGGATAAAACCTCACAATAATCAATCTCTGCTGCACAGTAATAAATAATTTAAATGTCCTTTCTTCATACTGCTTCTAGGTGACATGCTCAAAATATTCAGGTGAAACTGCCCTTCCAAAAAGGTCAAAACTTGAACTAAGTAAGAAACTGCTTATTTGGGGTCCACAAAACGGGATATCAGTCCAGATAAGGAATAAGTTTATACCCAAACAATGCTGGCACATTCCTTCCCTCTCCTTGAAGATGCTTCGACTAGGAATGTTTTTTTCAATTCCATCTTCTACATACTTCATGTTTATTTTTTTTAAAAAAGAGAGAGAGAGAGAGAGAGAAAGAGAGAGATAAAAGACATCATGCCAAATTTCTCTCCAAACTTTTATGTAACATATCAAGAGCTTCAGGTAGCAAATTAAAGAGGACCTGTCATACACTTTGTGTGCTATCACTACATTATTCACGATGAGAAATCTTGCTAAAACTATCAGCTGAGCAAGATTAGTTACAAGCTGTCCTACCGAACATTCTCCAACTGGCCTACATTATCCACCTTTCTTCAGGCTGCCTATGATACAGACTGTATCTGTGCACAGAACAATCTTAAAAACAGGTTGTGTGATTTTCTGCAAAATGTTGTATGTCCTGCAGCAGCTAGATTCTCTGAAATAAACAGATCAATAGTTGAAAAACAACAAATAAAATTCTTCTCAAATCATGAACTTTTTCTTATTGAACAATCTATTTTGCCCACAGCTGATGAGTTGTCTTCACCTGTTCATGTTGGAGATGAGAAGACCATGTTTAGCACCTGTTGACAGCATTCCAGACTCCACCTTGAAATCTGCGTCCATAAGCATCACGTCACTGATGACACCATCTTCAGGCCGAACGTAGGCTAAGAATGTGTCTTTCAAAACCAGCCACCTATTCAAGACAATCCACATACAAAATCTCTGGACCTATACTGTAACCGGCTTAATGAAACAAATATGTTTCAAAACTTAAATAATAAATTGGCATCCAAATTTACAAACTGCTCTTTTTTTTCCTTTTGTTTTTTCTTGGGGGGGATGTAAATATGTCAGGTTTCTTTACTCTGATCAACTCTTCCACCGTCCTAGTTTAAGTTTTCTTTTCGTCAACACCATCCACCCACCCTCCACCCCCACAAAAGTCTGCTGAAAATGGCCACAGAATTCTTGAATGCTCTCATTTGAAAAACCTTACATGCACACTTAGACTCGTTACTTTTCAAAATTGAATGAAAATATCATAAAGCCACCAGACCTGCGATTCCAGGTGCCAGCAAAATGGACCTTCTGGAGACAGCCACAGCACCCAATGCTGATTCGTCGACCACCAGAACATTTCTTAACCATCCCTTCTTTGTTCTTGAGCCCCAGACGGGACACAAACGAAAGGTGACTTACTTCAAAAAACTTCAGCTGAAACATACATATGTTCACCGTGTAGTGTTCTTGTTCAAGTGCCACTTAGGTATGCTATAACCAGAGAGCTATTGTAAAACTGTATATCTCTGTGCAAAGTGTATGTGTGCAGGCATCTAGGCATGCATGCCTGGTTATGGCAGGGACCTGTGCACTGGTTTCTGAGGAGGTAAGAACATGAAACAGGTTTGAAATAGATTAGGAGATAACGAATTAGTGAAATAAAATAATAATTCAACAGAAGTCACCACATGGAAACAATACAAGGACTGAAATTTATCTTGATAAGGATAAGAATAAAAACACATACGTAAGAGGGAAAACTTACAGTTTCTGGGTGATTTCTGTATGACTTGCATTGAAGAAGGTTTTGCAAGTACCCTTCTAGCTGTTTCTGTAAGGAAATATGAGATTTGATGTTAGATGTGACCAAACTCATGGCAACAGTGAAATAACTATAATGTAAACAGTATAAAAATGCATATGTGCCATTAACTTTTTGTATAAAATTAAGAGCATAGGGCATTTCAGCCCCATCATTTTGCTGACTGGTCTTACTGTGTTATAAATGTAGGGCAAACAGTGCCCAGGGAAGGGGTAGGAGTGAAGGCAGACTTCTAGTTTTTTTCTAGGAAAACTGGTACAGAATGTTACTGAAGTGCAGCTTACAGTAGGTCCAAAAGTGGAAAGAAACTAATTATACATTGTCAACATATTATGAATCATTTGATTCCTGTAGAATAAAGACCCTACCATCCGTAAACTAATCTTCTCTTCTCGGACTAAAGTGTCTGGTCTAAGTGGGAATCGCACCCTCTCCTGATTCCGCCATTCCTTTCGTAATGTCTTCTGTCTTTCTCTGTGCCTGTTTTTGAACATGTTAGAAAGGTATTTTCTTCATTAAAACTATTATTTATAAAATGTCTTGAAACCAATAACAAATAGCTGGCACTTGGGTAATTCATCTCAACCATATCATCTTCCTAGAAACGGAAATAAAATCTTGGTTTCTTATCACCTTGCTTTTCATCTTTGCAACACCCACCTATTCCCAGCTCTTCTACTGCATTATAGGAAATAGAAATGAACTGACACTATACTCTGACAAGATACAAAAGGCAATATTGAAATACATGTTATGTAAGATAGCTTTGATTATATGCAACTGAATCTTCAAAGGCCCATTACCAAACCCCTGCTCCCCAAACATAAATTCTGATCATGGGCAACTGACATTTGCTGAGGAGGTGGGGAAGGGGGAAATAGATGGGGTATCCTTAATCTTGTACAAATTGTGCACTGACTGATCGTAACTGTATATATTCTGATAACTACGGTCTGTTTAAATCACCGACAAAGTGACCCACTTTAAAAATGGAGGGAGGCAAAGTGGGGGTTGGGGGAGAGATAAGTGTTCCATACTCGCCAGTTCGTGGAAACGGAATGCGATACTTGGCACGGAAAAGTGCAAGTGCATCATGCAGCTGCCTGAAATGCTTGTAGCGTTTGTGCAATGTCCATTGATGCTCAGCATGAGTGACTTCAATTGTGTACCTGGTTATTAAAACACACAAACACATACACTCGTTTAATCACTGTAGGATCCCACTTGTTCTCTGCATCTGATGAAGAGATTAACATCAACAACATAGTGCAATCCTGAGAAACTGTACATTTCCTCATGCCAGCCATCAGAAGCTGGCCCCAAAACTTCACTCAATATCCTCACTGTATATCTTACTTGCCAATTATTTTTGTCACTCAATATGATAAGTAAAATTAAGATACCACTTTCACGTCTTTGGTAACAAAAGATGAACCTGAAATCCAAATTTAATTATCTAGAATTAACCTCAAGCATTTTATGCTCACTAGGTGCATATCGGGATGGTACTGTTTAGAAAGTTAAGACTGCTGTCACAACACAGGCTTTCGTCCCACTGTCACAACCACTCACGCACACACACTAAGGCTGTGGCATGTTCTTTCATTCTCCCGAGCACTCCGCAATCTCCACAACACAACACGCGTGTAAAAAGTCAAGACAGGACACCCGATACTAATTTATTTAAACCTGTCTTGTTGATACCTTACTTTCCCCCTTATGCACACCTTAATCAGTAACACCAATTACAACCGGGTAACACTCTGCCAATTCTAAGCAAAATAAGAACTTAACTACTCACAAGAGAGGAAACACATACTTCTCCAAAATCGACCAATGTTACATCATGAATCACCCAATACAGATAAATTCAATATCATGCAAGAGAAATCAAATTACTTCATCATCACCAATATAATGCAAATGTAGAAAATCTTCCTTAATTATTTCTATTGGTTTTCCATTCACTCACCCGCACTCATACTCAAAATCTTTCATATACCCCTACAAACTTTCCCCCATCTACCACAACATACAACAAACAATACACCAATACAACAATATAATTCACAAACCCCAGCAATAATAGAATGCCTCCCTTAGCACTGGTTAGTCTTCGCTGCATACACCTTAAAGTCGATAACTACTTTTCCAGAGTCCAACACTCTCGAATTAAATTCATGTTTCACTACTATTAACAAATACTTCCTTCCTCACAACTAACAGCCATACATACATTCCCCATGATCAACCCCCCAAAAATTAACTGTTCCAGCACCACTGTCCTCACTTATCCACTGAAATAGTTGTCCAAAAGTTACACAGTCTGTGAAGGTTCACAATTACTTTAATTAACTCCAGAGTCACTGGTTCACGCAAGTGTCATTCGTCTATAAGCTTATTTTCCTTCTCCTCTTTGTACAATTGGTCGCCAGGTTTACAAATGTTCCGCTAAAGTCCGGTCTCACCTTATTTAGGAAAGGTTTGTCGCTTTTAGCCTCTCTACACCAATATTTGAAATATTAATACATGTGTCATTCTGCTACTTGGTTACTGTAATGATCTCCTACACTTTCCAAGCGAGGACTGCTCTGTGCAGTCCCGTCCCACTTCCCATACACAATCTGGACGAGTTGACCTCCAATTCACCAGGGAATCCACTGCACAGCCAACAGCAAAGGTAATCCACCACGGAGCCAACAGCAAAGGTAATACACTGAATTATGAAGGATTACCTGATTCCCCCAGACACACTCTGAAGGATGAGACTCTAATCTCCATCCGCTGGATGATTAATCCACAGGGGTGCAATATCCTCTTTTAGTGCAGATTAGCTGCAAGCAACGCATTATTCCATGCCACAAAATCATTTCAGCGGGAATCAAAATTCTCCAGGAACACTCACATACACCTACAACAGGTAACTCCTTTTCATAGCTTGTGGCTGTTACTCCTTTTTTCACCCTGTTGATCGATTCTCTAGCTAAAAAAATCTCCCACTTCGTACACCTGCAACCGGCCTGTACAGATCTCTTTTTTCCTCTCCACTTTCTGGTCCTCTCTCTACTTCCTGGGAGTTCTGCTCACCCTCC
The DNA here is from genome assembly GCA_004794575.1 of Lanistes nyassanus. Classification (NCBI taxonomy): domain Eukaryota; kingdom Metazoa; phylum Mollusca; class Gastropoda; order Architaenioglossa; family Ampullariidae; genus Lanistes; species Lanistes nyassanus. The sequence goes on from SMGT01005559.1 coordinate 270,749, forward strand.
TGTGGTCAGCTTGTTTCAGCGAACTCCGCTCATCTACCTCCAACCCCCACGAGAAAAGATATTCAACCAAGACTATCATGGGCACCCGATCCGTGACACCCACCCAGTCACATTATCCTGACACTGGGCAAACCAGTCCTAATGCCATTCTCTACAGCACCATGTCTCTGGCAGGGCAGCTAGTAGATTGCCAGTTTTTAAGTCTTAGGTAAGACTCGGCCAGAGTATGGACTACAGATCTCTCGCCTTAGTTGCAGATGCCTTAACCACATGACCACCAAGGCAGTCACAGTGGAAAAAAGGAGGAATATGGTAGTAAAAGTTGGTGGGGAGAAAAATGAGGGGAAGGAGGGGAAGATGGATGCCTGAGGACAGGAAAAAGGTTATAAAGAATGACATGTCACCTGTCACTATGCTTCGTCTGATCAGCACATTGATGTTTTAAAAAGGAAAGGTAGGAAGTCTGTGACCAATACAGCAAAGAACTTTTAACACAGGAAGGCAGATTTCTTGCATCAAATCTGATCATGAGGATGAGCTTAGAGTATGGGAGAACGATGGCCTCTCTGGTCTGAAATATGTCAAGAACTGAAAAAGAGAACAATTATCCACAAAGAAATGAATCTGTGCGGGACTGGTTCTGCACAGTAAGATCAAAGAATCCATAACTAGTGGAGATCTGACACAGGCACTACCTTCAACCCTCCCCCACCCCATTCTCTCCTCATTCATTTTTTCCTGTCTCTGATGTATGTTCTACACATATTAAAGGTTTTAAAAATTATGTGGCATTAAAAGATTTTAAATAAATCATTGTCAATTTTAAAGGCTATCGCTGCAAATAAATGTGTTGTGGCTTAAATATAGGTTTTATGCAAGAATATTTGGGTCATGTTCTGAACTTTGTTGGGTTTTATTTTCTCATGATCAATCTTTACATTGAGTACAACTACAGTACAAGTACAGGTGCTCCTGGGGTGCAAATTCGGGATACCTCCAACCAAAAGACACCTGTCTTGCAAGGACACGTTTACCACAAGTGGAGACCCCTTGAGAGACATGTTCCGACCTACAAAACTGACCTACTTCGAAGCTCATTTTTCACCTCCACAAGAGTACTTTGGAATTCTCTACCTGAAAACATACAACAACAAAAAAACAAAAAAAACAACCTGACATCCGTTAGCGCATTCAAACAGTACCTACACAGAAACAACGCCCACAGCCCACCACACTATTACATAGGCGAGAGGAAAGAACAAATTATTCGTTGCCGTTTACGTCGCAATATGAACAACCTCAACGACAACTTATTCAGATGACACTAACTGATGATTCGTCCCGTGGATGCGGCTTTCCGTACGAAATGGCCGAACACTACTTCTTGGTTTGCCCATGTATGCAGAAGCAAGGAAAACAACACTGTCTACATTAAATCAAGAATCCTTAAATACAGATACCCTTTCATTTGGAGGCCCCACCCTAACAGTCGACGAAAACGAACACATCTCCAAACGAGTCCAACACTACATCAAGCTTTCTGAGCACTTCCACTAGGACCGATACCAGTGTCCCTGACACTGACTGTGAGTCCAATGCTGGGCTGGCTGATGCTGACATACAATGGATGTAAACATACCCTCCCTACACCTCACTCACCCACTCTCTCTCTTCTGCTATTGTACTTCCCATTTGCCTTTCTAATTCATTACTGTCGCCATATATTTGTATCTGTAAGCCTACTTTGTGCCTACCCAGGGCTAGGCTTATTTAAGCTGGCTTGTTGGCTGGCCCTGCCTATGACTGTATCAGTGTTTTGTACTTTGGTTACATAAATAAACATTTTTAAAAAAAAGGACACGTTTGGGCGGAACAAAAAGTGTAGCCCAACCAAGGTTTCAGTTTCACTGTACTCCCAAGTTATATTTCCATTGCACATGCCACTGCCATTTATTAGGCAACCAGTTCAGCAAGTTTAAAACATCTTTCAGTTAGTTTAAATATTCTTTCATGTTTATACAATAGAGGCATCCTTCATATTTCTTGCACTATAGCATATGGGGGAGGGGAGGAAAAAATATTATTATTAAAATGTGCTTACCGATAAGGGTTGATGACATGATCGTCACGCTCATAACTTGTGATTTTAACATTGATAGCAATGTTCCGAATCCAGAAACTTGCTTTTTTGGAGCTGTTATACCTATCACTGGTGCCAGCTGGTTCAAATATAGTGTTGAAGGGAATGGGTCCATCAAAATGTGCACTGTCTGCAAGTAAAAACAAAAAATCAATATACCTTTTAAACATATGCATGGGTTTAAGTACTGTACAGTGCACTCCAATAGATCTTGGATTTAATAAAGACAGCGCTGGAAATAAAATGCTTTGTATTTTCTTAACTTTGCTGGTTTTGTATGCGCTGTTACACAACTCAAGCTGCAGCTTGAATGCCCCAGCCAGTTTTTAACATGTACATGTTTGGTTTCTGTGCCGCTTGGGTTAAAAATGCTTGGCTTACCATGGGCTTATGGGTTAAGCTGTATCACTTTTCTTGAAAATTGATGTCTATCGTAAGACTATGGGCATTTCTTTCACATTCTCTTACAAGTGTTTGGAAAATAAGAAAAAAAATCACCATTCCAATATTGTAACTAAACTTGTATGTAGCACATCGGCTCACATTAGATTTATCAAGTTGTGGTATTAATAACCGATCTGAACTTAAAAAAAAATACACATTTGACATTAGTACACGTACTGGGTGAGCTGCCAATGCAAACGCGTCATCTCCATGGTCTAAAAATGTCACAAACTGTTCATCAATATCAACTCATTTAAGTAGCTATATCCTATTCTTCTTCGCCGCACACCACAATATTAATTATGATTATATAATAATAGACCGCAGATGTATTCACTCACCGTGCACCGTGTTGACATCCGATGATGGCCCATCGGGCACGTCTGCTGTCTCGGGTATGGGAGGCAGTTCTTCAAACTCCGACTCCGAGTCACACTCGACAACAGAAAATGACCTAAGAAATTCGCAAGTAGTATCTCTTATAGGCGGAGTCCTATAGTTCGCCTCGGCCATGTTGCGAATATGCTAGTATATGTCCATTGCGAACATTTACGAACTTAGGTCAACTTGCTTGGAGTTACAAGCACTTCGCTGCCTGCCACAACGCTAGTGGCACGTGACGTCACTAATATGCCGTGCAGAGCAGTTGTCTTCCGTTGGTAGCAACTTGCAACCTTAGACTTGCCGAATCGCTTTTCATTTACGGAAAAAAGATTATATCAGTACGAAAAAAAGTAATAGAAGTATAGAATGATGTCCACTAAAAAAGTAAAGGCGGTTTCTTTTAAATGTTCCCTTAAAATGTACCTAAGTTTGTAGTATCTATAGGAGTTGTCTTTCCCTTGGTCATTAGGAAATGCCCCGAAAAGTTTCTTACTCTGTTCGAAAGTTTTAAAAGAAAAATATAAACACTTAATAAATGTTTAAAATAATACAAATATGACGAGATCATTTGATAAGATAGCAACTGGAAGTAAGTCGTGCCAGATATGGATGTGAAATAAAACTAAAAGCGAAAGTTGATCAGTTGCAGTGCTTTCTGTAGGCCTATTATATGTATAGCGTACCGCGCAGGTGCTGCAAAGGTTGGCACAAAAGAAAGAAATGGACTCTATAACTTACAGTTATAGGCTCTATGGTTTAACAGTTTTTGCGATAGTTGATGGCGCACATCCTTCTTAGCAGCAATTGGCTGATGTGAACCAGTGCCGGTAAAGTAAATGACATAATATTTAATAAAGTTTTTTTTCGGAGATCGATAGATAACAATATTGATGGCAAGTTCCTGTAACGGGCCTGCGAGCAGCAGAGACAATCAAGTTACAAGCATCAGCTAGGGTAGCGATGGCTCGATAATTCATGACATATATCCACCCTATCTGGTAGAAAGTACCTTGACTGACGTCGCGACTGCCTGGATGTCTGGATTAACTTTTTACAACGTTCGCTGTTCATCGTCTCTTAATTATGATACTTTTACACCCATCTGTGACTGAAGGACGATCTGTTTCCCAACCTGTTGGTCAGTGTTCCGTTCATCTCTCCCTCTATGTGTGTGTGTGTTTCATTGCTTTCACTAGAGTGTCTGCGTCCCTCGTCCGCACGAAGTGTGCATAAAATGTGTTTTCGCGCGTTAAAAAATCCACATTTTATTTTTTTATTTATTTAGAAATTAACGTACGGCAAAATGCAGGAATCGCGCGCCACTGCAACATATATAGCCAGTAAAACTGCGCCGAAGATAAAACCGACGATATAAATTACCCTCTGGCTAAGAAGGTGCCGGAATACTGGTAAATACCGGTACGGTCTTTAAAAGATACGCTATACCGGTTGTTGTACTGGTCTTCGTGAGGTATATAAACTGCAAGGGACATTATCAGGTTAATAATAAACAATTTTAAAATTAAAATTCGGCTTGTGCTCAAAAATGGTGATTCCCTTACAGCAAATAAGTTGCAATTAATTCAGTTGAATGATAACGCATTTGTAAACAAAATGCGCAAAGGCGGCAGTCTGTCGTGTTAACAGCTGGCGCTCATCACGCCCGACCCACACCAGAACATCGAACTTTTCACTAAAATCTAATTGCTTTCAAGCAGTCCAAATTTCCTTACAACTCAAGAAAGTTATTTCCAGGTGAAGCTGACCCCCAAACAACCCTTTTATTAGGGTTTTATATCACCCATCTGTGACTGAAGGACGATCTATATCCCAACCTGTGTTTCGTTCATCTCTCCCTCTGTGTGTGTGTTTCGTTGTTTTCACTGAGTATGTGTTCTCGCGCGTTACAAATCATCCACATTTTATTTTATTTTATTATTTATTAGGGTGAGCAGCTATTGTGGGTTTTCTTCTGTAAGTAGCATAAACTGATCAACCAAGCAGAAAGGATTACAGACTGATGTGGAATATTAACTCTTACTGCAAACAGTATTCACTGATGACAGCAGTCCAGCAAGTTAGGAAAAAATAAACTCCTAAAATCTTATCAAACCCCAGTCTTGAAAATGAGACATTCTAAGTCTGCTGGCTGCTGGGGAAAGGGGTAAGTATTGGCAAGATGTTAATATCAAAGGGTTAAAGCTTTATTAAAACCTCACCATTGGACTCAGACAAGTCACAAACTAAAAGACGTATAGGTGCGGTTAGTTAAAAAAAAAAGAAAAAAAAAGAGGGGGTAAGGAGAAAGTTCCCTTCTCGTTTCCGTGATTCTTATACCGCGGAGGACGGGGATAACAGCGGGTGATCAGGATTTCTCTCACGTATATGTTCTATACTTTGTTTATTGTTTTAATTCTATACTTAAGATTAAGAATAAACCTTGCCTTGATTTTGTCATTATGGACAACTGTCGAGAAACGTCTCGCTTATAGCGAGCTTCTGGGTTTAAAAAATCAGCCAAGATCGAATGGATTAAGGAAAAGTTCCTGTTTGTCGTATGTGCAGAACTGTCGTCAAATTTGCAGGTAACATAAGAATACGGGCACGCACATCAGACCACACCATCCGATGCTGTTGGGTTCAGCTTGTAAAGACTTCCACAAAATATTACCTTGTTTTGTTTTGTTTTTGATTCGGTGTTAACATTGGTTTCCTCTCCCCCTTCTCTCTCTCTTTCCTTCTCTCTCTCTTTCCTTCTCTCTCTCTCATTTTGCAGATACACATGCACAAGCACACCCGCAAACACACGCACATACCCACATATGCAGTCGACGAGGTTTTTACTTCAGAGAAACGCTGCTTGGCTGTACGGCCGGTATACCAGTAAAATACCTATCTTTATAGCTCCGTACCGGTACGAAAAACCGGACAACCGTTCCGGTACCCACCTCTACTGTGGATGCGCTCTCCACTCTTCTTTCAAATAGCTCCTTGTCCACCTCAGATCGCTCAAAATTCCTTTTCTCCATCTTGTAAGAGTTACTGATTTAATGATGGCTGCAGGCTCTCGGTCGTCGGCCTATGACAGCTGCTGCGCATAACATACCCGAGGGACTAAAGAAGCATACAATCTTATGGAGACAATAAGAGTACGCTCGGCGTCTCTGGGGTGGCTTGAGCATGGGGTGGCTTGCATAAACGTTTGTCTCTGTAAGAGTGTATGGTCGTAAAACCCATTCGCCCTGTGTATTTTACGTGCAGGAACAACAGATACGAAGGTTGGTGCAGGCCAAGCTCAGGGACGGGTATTGGCAAGGACGTTCTCACCAGCTGTCCATTCAAAAGAAAAACAAGTGACTGCCGCTTGGAGGAAAGTCCAAATTACATTTAAAACAAGGGAACTGGACCAAGCTAGAAAAGGACAAAGACGAAGATAATCTACATGTTTCGGGGAACTACCCCTTCATCAGGACGACGCAAAAACGACGAAAAAAAAAGAAAAGAAAAAGACTTAGCTGCAGTAGATGTGGCGCGTGGGCTGCATGACAGGAGAATGACCAAGGGACAGTGAGTAAGAAAGGTTAAAGAAGGGCAGCCAATCGCAAGGTGGGTAGGAAAGGGTGGAGAAGGGTGGGGGTGGAGAGTGGGCGGGGGAGAGAGAGAGAAAAAAAAAACAGCGCCGGTAAGGGATCGTCGGTGTGCGAGAGAGAGGGGGGGGCAATAAATCAGCGACCTGCACATGATTGACTCACTAACAGCATAACCCCCATCTCTATCGTAAAATGACTCCAGCATCCACTTTAAACACAACTGCTACTGATCACTTTTAGCTTTTGTTAACTTTAGACCGTTTATCATTTAGCACACCTGCATAACTGCTCGCCTTTGTCGCTTATTTGTGATTACAAATGACGAATTTCTTCTGAAGAAATATCTCAGCTAAAATCTATTTTAATTTCACCTCAAGCCAAACTACCCAGGACACACACACACACACACCCTCTCTCTCACACACACATACCACGCACACACACACACACACCACACACACACGCACATACGCATGCACACACTCACACACTCACACACCACACACACGCACTCGCTCACATACTTCAATACCTTGTAGAGGAGAAGTTTTGCAGGGATAATTCCTTCTCGACGTTACATGACAACTTTAGAAGGAGACTAGAGAGAGAAGAAAAGGTGTCTACCTTGCGCTTTGGATTCAAGCAGAATAAGAATTATTTCACAATGTTGATCAAAGCAAAGCACAATGGAGCAGTCTATAGACGAGTCTGTTAGCATCAAGGAACTGTCTACAAACAAATCCGTCGGGTGATCACGTGCACAAACCTCGTTTTTGTGCGTCAAAAACAGCTTATCGATTGCCAGAATTTTGACGCACAGCTGGAATCTCGGCTTATATTCCACAGATAGTTATCATCCTTCTTTATCTTTTTATCGGTCTATAATTTTTAAAAAAGCTGCAGCTTGACTTTATACATCTGCTTTCCTAACCCTGTTTTTTTTTCTCTCGAAACCAAGCTATCATCTTGTGGTAGACGTCTAGGTTGCATCATATATATGTGTTTCCATCTTAAACGGAAGGCTGACCACTAACTTTATTATCATTATGTTGTCATTTGCCAAGGAAGTGTGTCTAAATAGACGCAAGACTAGATTTTCGCTTTTACAAATCAGTCTGTCACGCAAAACTTGGCGAAAAAACCCCTAAACATTATTCTTAGTCTGGAGAGGGTGAGGAATTCTTCAGAGGACCAGCTAACGCATTTGTTCCATTCTTAGTGAAAACATCAAAGTTCTCTTTTTGTAAAAGTCAACGTGACTTCATTTCATTTATTGTTGTAGTCTTTGGTAAACTGTCACTCTGAGAGACGAATAACCTGTTCCCCTCACCGCGCGAGGGGATTTTGGGGGCGGGGGGGGGGGTTATGAGCTGGATGGAATGCAATAAAAAACATTATTGAAAGAAAAACATTTATAATCTTTCATTATCTTTCAGTAACCGATACTTTCTATTCAGCGTACCTTTACAGACTCTATAGCTACCAGCACAAAGCGGCTTGTATTCGCTGTGTCAGGCTCCTGAATGCGTTTCAAACTAATTCATGCGCCCTTTGATCCTGTACAGCAAAAAAGAGCTCTAATATCGGATCTGTAGCGTGATGAATGTCGATAATAGATAATAAAATTAAAGGAACAGTTTATTTCCGTGCATATTGTTGCAAACATTGCCAGAATCAGAAAACTGTTCTGGTACCGACCACCCATGTCGAAGTCAGGTACAGCATTGGAGGTCAGAATATGGACGACATACGGAAATGATGTTATAATATATACACACGAGACAATGACAAGCATCTTCAACAACGCCCTCTGCTGGCCTCGGTTGTCACTTCCACTAGAACTTGTCTTCTGTCGCCACAACATGGCGGCTCTCAGCTTTACGACGGTCAATGCCGTTGCGAGGACAATACTTAGAAATATGCACAGAGGTAAAATTGTCAAAAGTGATAATTCTAATCCTCGGAATAAGAGATAATTATTCTTGTACGTCTGCGATACTTCATTGCCCCAGACGATAGCTTGATTTGTAGTATTGCTCCATCTTACTGATGTTTCATAATGGAAGAAATTGTAGATGAATCCCAGCTGTGTGATGAGGTATACGGAGACCAGCAGTGCCGCCATGCTGCGAGTCTTCATGATGGAGTTGGCGCGAAGGGGCAGATAAACGCACACACATCTTTCGATGGCGATCACCAAGTTTATGCAACTAGCCAACGTTCTAGTTTCATCTCGAATCGCTACCCGTACCTGTTAGACTTGAAATAAATTTCTTTCCCCAACATTTCGTCCACAAGTTCAATGAGTGGACCAATCTGCGTCATGCAGAGTAAGGAAAGTAAATACAGCAAGTCTGCCAGAGCCAGAGAAAATAGACAAAAGTTCATCCGATCTCTCAAACCCTGGCGCCAGAACACCGCACAATTTACTATATTCGACGGGATTCCAAGCAGAAAAATTAACGGCTTGATGATGTACTGCACCAGTAAGTTGATTTGCTTGTAAAGTTCGTCACTGATGGGGTCGTAAGAGCTGTTCCCTAGCAACACTTCTTCCTCCAGCCACAAGTCTCTGTCCTTATCAGCTTCAGGTAAACTTGCATTTGCATTCATGATCGTGTGCAAAAGTCGCTTGAAAGAATGCTGTATTCTTGGCAATTTAAGTTATCAATTTTGCTAACAAAGGCGTGCAAGCATTCTGAGATCAACCCAGCAGAATCTTTTTGTATTTGGAAGTCATTTCCGAGGTAAGACTAAAAATGGATTGGCTTATTTTAACATATTTCTATTTTTTTTCTTCCAAATTTCTTTGCGTGCGTGCGTGCGTGCGTAAAAGCAATAAGACTGCGTTAGAATGTATTAAATGTTTAATTATTCGTATTTGCTTAGCTTTATTTTATTGTACTTTCTCTTCGAGTTTACCGAGAAGCTGGTATTTGCGTCCTGCTGTGCAAAGTTCACTTTCAAATGATGCCTTAGTCTGAATCATGACTACATGCACTTGTGGGCCTAAACAAATACTTTAAAACTATCTGAGGTAGCCCCGACAGAATTCTTTAATTTATAATTACTCCAGACTAGAGACTACAAATAAAAGTCAAACTGTACTCCCCTACTGTAAAGAACACTTACATCATTGATCGCCATTAGCCTCCTTCAAATACTCTCTCTCTCATCTGTGTGTGTGTGGTGTGTGTCGTGTGGTGTGGTGTGAGTGTGTGTGTGTGTGTGTGTAAACAATGTTTGACCAAACTGTTGAAATGGAATCTGTTATCGCAAATAACAAAACTGGTTTCTTGTTACTTCTTTCCTTCGGGTTAAGTGATCCATGGACTTCCGGTTTTTGAGAGGATTTGACTTTTGAGTGGATTATGGGAAATATTCCGATTGTACCATGTCTGCGAAAGCTGGTTTTTATGACCGTTTCACACTACACAAGACACCGCAGACTTGATTAGCTGCTCTTTTGTTTTCTTGGCTTATGACTTCTGTACTCTCTGCTTGCTCGACTGGCTTCTGTGCCGATATGGCGATGTGCCAAATATCGGTTTGTTTCATTCTTAATAAGTTGGTGAGCTAAATACAATGTACATATTTTGAACAGGTCTCATTCCTTGAACAGGCGCAGTCTCACGCGATTTGTTTTTACTGCTAACAAAAAGCAAGTGGTATACTGTACTGAAAGAGAGATCCGCAGCACATCATATATCGTCTGTGATATTAGTTTGTGACTTACAGGCCTTATCACACTTTGTATGAATGTATACGTATAAATACCTTTGGTTGCTTATTGATTCCTTAACGTCTCGCCGGCGAAATTCTTTTTTCCAATTGTGTTCTTCCCCATCCCGGACACGCATGCGCAGGCCACCTTTCATCCCCGTTTACTGCAAAGACACAAGTTTGAATTTATACATGAAAACAGAAGCCCTACCTAATACCACACCCTCACTCTACCCCTAAAAAGTCGTAAGCTAATATGGGTTTCGAACCTGCGACATAACCGTGAAACCCGATTTTTTTTTTACCAACTCTGCCATAAATCACAAAGGAGTAGCCTCTTCGCCTATAATTATCTGTTGTCGTGATTAGCAACTGTCATGCGCATGCGCAGAGCATTTGGTACGCTGCGCATGGGCGCCCGGGCTGGGTCAGAAATCATTTGGGGAAAACAGATTGCCACAAACTGGGTGCATGTCAGGATGGTGTACATTTTAATAAACTTCTATACATATTATGCACGCACGCACGCACACACACACAAATCTGGTTACGCATATAGAAAGGGACTAATAAAGAGTGAGAGAGGGGATTGGAGCAAATTGAGTGGTCGGACAAGTAAAAGAAAGAAGACAGGTAACTTACCTACAGAAAAACTGTGGTGCTAAAGGGGGCGGGGTGGAGGGCAGAGAATGTGTGAATTTCATATACAATACTTTAATTTAATGCACTTAATTTTTAATTTGGAAGCTTAAACGCAAAGTCTAGAGACAGACTTCAGTGCATTTCACCGTCTGCACTCTAAATATTTTAAACACTAATTATAAGAAAAAGTGTTAAAGCAGGTGCTAAACATGTGCTGTGCGTAAATAGTGTGTAAGATGTGTGCTACATGTGTAATAAGTGTTCTTAGCATGCCCCTACTTGACTGAATAGTTGCTGCTGGCACACATTTGGAACATTATCATAACACTTTTGATATATTTTCCAACCATTTGAACACTTTCGAGAACACAGACCAGAAAACCTTTACACTAGTTTAGCACCAACACACCTAATGCATTTTAGATCAATATAAAATGCATCCTGTTACAGAAACAAAATAAGTCTTCTAGCTTGAACACTTTTTGATTACAGTGCGCGTCACTAGGGGATTGAGTGCTTTTTTGTCAAACAACGAAGATTTGTCAAACCACTGGGAGGCGTGTGTGTGTGGGGGGGCGGGGGGGAGGTCAAACACTGTGCGTACTCAGCTTAGTGACAAAATCCGGCACATTCGAATAAAAAACCCAATAACAAAAACAGGAGACCTGTATCTCTACAAAGTCTGACTGCGTAGTGGAGTTTGCCGAATCAAACGCTTGTGGAGGCTGGAAAGCGAGATAATCGATTTTTTAAAGAAAATCAACACTCATACGTATACGCGATAACGCGCGCACACGCACAAACAAATATATATCTGTTATTGATGGCATATATATGTTTAGTATAACATAGTATATATATATATAAACATGTATTTAACAACAAATATTGGTGCCATGGGCTGTGCCTCTCTGTATCTTCTGCAATTCCATTCCGCAGGATTACCTAAATATCTTATCTCCACACTCTCACAAATGGCCAGTACTGAACGTTCTCTCTCCTTTCTCCCCAACCCCTCTCTTTCACTTTCTTTCCCACCCACCTCCTTCTCTCTCACACACACACGCGCGCGCACACGTGCACGCGCACGCACGCGCGCGCACAACGCACCCACAACGCACCTATGTACAAGCATAGAAAAAATCGAATCTCTGAAGTACATTCGCTTGAGGCATTGGTCTGTATTTGCGAACCATCTACCATTGCTCGCAATCAACTTTGCAATTTACCCGGCCTGCATCACTTAGCCTCGAATCACCTGAGTACATATTGACAGGTGAGGAAACTGAAGTGAGCCATTTGATACCGCTAGCAATTATCCGTTAGGGACTGTTGCAGACGGCACACAAAAGCGAAAAAAAAGTATTAAAACTTGGTTCGGTTGCATTGTACGTCGTTCTAGAACATTCTGCACATAAAACATTAAGGCTGTTGATCTTCTTTTTATATATTGTCAAACAATAACATGAGGTTACGTGAAAAGTTCATGTATGTGAGGATTCCGAGATCTCGTACACACGTGCACGACAATTGAAAGGAGCGTCCAAGCTGACTTTTGGTAGAGATGCATACAAAAGCTTTGTGTAACCAGAAACTATAGTTCGTGTACAGACCATCAACCTCCTGTCTTGGGGTGGAGCACAACAGACTGTCAGAGAACGCAGGTGTGGAGAACAACTGTCAAGGTCCTATACTCCACAAGGAGGAAAGAGGACAACTAAAAAAAAATACCCTAAAACCCTAACTATATTTCTTGTTTATAACAGTCCTGAGCCCTGTATGTGCATACATCTGTACAAGTAGGAATTAGATTGCTCATTCGCGAGATGTATTTCTGGAGGAATGTGGCTGGGGGGGGGGTAATTATTTGCTTGAATTCTTTGTTATATTTTCTAATATAAGTTTGGGATATGGTCTTTTAATGTTAGAATTTTATTACTGATTTCCGACCTACGATCTGCAGTAAGATAAAACCTTCGAAGCAGTTCACCTGCACGAGATGTGACGTCTAGTTGTTCCCGCGTTGACTGTACAAAGAATGCAAATCCTAAATATTTCAATCGAATAAAGATATGTTTGGTTGTTGATTGAGAGTGAGAAAGTGTCATTGAACTCTAGCGTGCAGTGGAAGTTTGAGTCTAGTACTGTTGTTGAAATTTAGTGACTGGAATGTAGCAACAGTGTATCTGTCCCAGTGGTGCATGTGTGACGTAGCTTCGCCATGTAGCCGTGTTCTTGTCAGGAAAACACAACGAAGAGGGGTGGTTTCATAACAATAAGAACTCGAAATAAAAAAGTCTTTAACTTTAACGGCAATTTAGCTTTTTCGTTGTTACGCAGTTGAGCACAGTGTGACCTCTAACTTTAGGGTCCACTAATGATTTTAAGAGAAAACCTTTGAAGCTGTGCAGCTGCACGAGATGTGATGCCTAGTTGTTCTCTGGAGCTACTACAAACAAAAAGAAGGGGAGCAGAGAGTAAGGCAAGTCTTATGTACTCGCACACCAAGGAGAAAGACATAAAAATACAGCGTTTTTATGCAGGCGACGTCACTTATCAATCACAAACTTTGGATTTTTTTTTGCCATCTACAGTTTGCTGCTGACTGCGGTTCCTGACAAAACGTATTCTGTACAGACGTTTATAGTGTTGTCCACAAACCTTTGGTCCACATAAGTAGTTTTCTTGACCATCAACTTTGTTATGTGAGTAGCACTGTGGTCTGCTTGTTGTGTGTGTGTGTCCACTGTTTGTCTTTTGTCAGCTATGTTATTTAGACAAATGTTTTGTTTGGCATCAATTTTTTGCCTTTGCAAAAGGGCGTTTACAGTTGGGATTCCCCTGGAAATGACTTTTGTGTACAATTTTATTTTGCGTTTTTGTCTCGGAATGGTATTGTTTTGCGGTTAGCTACTCTGTTGTCGAGGTAAGTCTTCTGTTTACAGTCTGCATTGTTACCTGGGTAACGCAACTGCCTAAAATCAAGCTTTTCTTCTCAACGTCTTCATGTTCCAGCAAGATTTCTCTTAGGGAGAGGGGATAGTCTATATTTGTCCGCAAACATTCTTCTGTGAATGTTTTAACTTACAATCAGCTCTAATGTTTCTATGTAGATCATTTATTACCTTCACTGCTCTTGGTGGGTGCACCGCGCCGCTGCGTCAACTTTCTTTCTGGGAAGTCTTTTGTTTAGCGTCAACTTTCTTAATTTTCTGAGCACGAAACTTGTCGTTCGCGTCTGTCAGGGCTGAATGCTGTCTGCTCAGACTACACGACCGTATTCTAACAAGTAATAACATACCTCATCTGATCTTGTAAGTTAAAATTAGTTTTGCAGAATCCATGCATAGCAATAATTTGAGATAATCCTGTTTGAAAGCCAGTGTCATTAGTTGTTGTTGTTATTATTACTGTTATTATTATTGTTGTTGTTGATTTTGTTGCTTGTTTGGGACATTTCTAAAATTCAGTTTTGGGGGGTTGCGCCGATCCACGAAGTAGAAAGTGAAATTGCATCTGATGTCAGTCCATGAAGGGAAGAAAACATCTCTAAATACAGGGGATTGTATTACTTAAATAATTAACAGAAGAGCTAACTGGCCACATTCAGCCAAACAGATGGAGACTAAATAAAGAACAAAAAAAGTAGAAGTGGTCAAAAGTAGTCAGAAGCATCAAACATGCATACCCCTGGCTCTGAGTTTGTCTTGCTACCAGAATCTTTCACTGAAAAGGCACACACATTTTATTTTGCTTAGAATTTTCTAGAATATTTTACTGAATTTCCTTTGGGGAAAAATGTAAAGATTCTGTGAGGTTTTTTGGTTGTTGCATGTATTTTTATGTATGTTGCTCTGATCATTTTCTCTTCTAAAATATCGAGGACCAACGAGTCCCCGAAGTAGAATTCTGCTGACGAATGCCGCCCCCCTCCCACCTTGACCGGAATCACTCATGCTGATCCTCGCTATCGCGGTCGGGTGGAACAACGGGTAGCGCTGGTCATTATGACGGTGAAAACCATGGGTCGTCAGTTCAGAAGCAGTCTCTGGCAGAAGGATTTTCTCATGTGAAGCATGTTTATGTCGCCGGCTGTTTGCTATTATACAGTCTTAGCTGCCAATCGCCATTAAACACCAAACTAACAAATTGTGACGGTCGATAACAAGTAGCCATTGTCAAACAGGATATGATCAGATGACTGGGATTTGTACTGGGAATTATAGTTCACTTGGCAACTTAAGCACGCGTTGAGGATGTGCATGCATAACTGACTCGCATGGGTTTTACATAAGCTGTTCTTTTGTCTCACAGGCATTTGTGTGTACCCAAGCTGTACATTTGTCTCGTTCGCATGTCTTACACAAGGTGGATAATCATCTGAATTACAGTGTGTTTGTCCATTATGTGCATGACTGTCTCACGTTGCGTGTGTTAATGTGCACAGGCTGTAAGCGTCTCATTCGCCGTATAGGCTCACTCACGTGACACAAGCTGATTGTGTCAGTGGCATGTATGTTCTGGTTGTATATAACGTCTCGCTTCCATAACTCCAGGATTTCCCACCAGGTGTGGAGAATCGATTGAAGCCGTCAGCTTACGCCATGTCAGATACAACCATACATTAAAGTATGATTTACAGAATAATGGTCAGATTAAGATAAATGTTTACAGAATTTTCACTGCTTCAAACTTTCAGCAGAAACCTTGTTAGATGCATACAGTTACAGGTTTACAAAATTGGCAGTTGTTAGCATATATTTACTATGCGATACGATATGATACGATACATGTTTACAACACATATGTAGGTATAGGTTTCTAATACTGTCCAATGTAGCTATACGTTTACACAACTGTCAGATGTAGCACGTTTACAATATTAACAGCTGCAGGTATTCCTCAACAGTATTGACAGCAACAGCTACAGTCAGCTATACTATTATAGTACTGACATGCAGCTATAGTGCTATACCTCAGCATATTGACAGCTGTATTTTTATATTATTGGCATCTGTAGCTATACCTTCACAATGTTGAAAGAAAAGTAACGCTTACTTTTGCTTGTGCACGAGATCACCTGCATGCGTGTTCGTGAGATCAAGCGAGCTGGTAGAGTGTAACATTTTCAGCATTAGTGCATTAGCACTTCCACAGATGAAAATCATTCATAGTTCATATCAACTGCATAGTTATCTTTTCCAAATCGTTCTATCAAAGTAATAAAAGAGATCTTTCTGGTTACATCGAGTAACTCCATTCGTATTTGCCAGTTGATATGCTTGCGCACACACGCATTTTGATTTTTTTTACTCAGGCTGGAATGCTTATTTAGATACTCTGCCTGGAAGGAGTGATGTGTCAGCTTACTACACTATAGCTCTAGGAGAACATGTCGTCAGGAAGGCTTCTGCGCTGATCTGGCTTCTAGTACAACAAAACCTCCCTTATAAGGCCTGCTCATATACGACCTCCGCCAGCATACGACCCAAAACTTTCTGACGGAGACCATGTACTATGTAAACGACCTCCCATTTACGACTCCCTCCTTAACCCGACCAACGACCGACGAATGTGACCAGTTTTGCACAGTATACGACTTTCTCAGGTCGAGCAGAAAAAGGTTAGCAGATTTATTTAGTGCAAAGATGTTCACTGTGAAACGCTAAATGTCGACCCCCAATCCCATGAGAAGCACAAAAGAACTGGTTTAAATCTAGAAAAGAGATTGAAAGTGCTCTTAACAAAGAGGCAACAAAGAGAAGTGGGCAATAAATATTACATCCGTCATCCATTTACGACTTTAGGCCTAACGGACGGAAGGAAGTGACGGTTTTGTACAATATACGACTTGCGTGTCTTTTCGACATTTTACAGAAGGACAAATGGTTTATATCACAGATGTTGTTGCAATTCATTCCTGAAAGTTTTATTTCATATTCTATGTTTAAGCGTTTGCTTCAGCTCATTCACCAGCCAGTCAGTGCCTGAAATGTTCCATCCAATGTAAACTGTGCGAGTTGCGAGGGGTGGGTA
>SMGT01005559.1:297892-310040 GCA_004794575.1 Lanistes nyassanus
ACCCAGAGCAGACGATTACAGCTGAGAGCGATGTCACTAACAAGTCAAGTTTCTTTATTCCTTTACCCTCAGGGGATATTGAAAAGAAAAATTAATGTCAAAGAACGCATGTCAGTCGTAGTTCATCTGATAGAATATACATCTATTCATAAATATATTCAATGATTATTGATTAATAAACACACAAATAACACGCTCAATCACGCACGCGCCAGACGTACCCACACGCAAAAACATAGGCACCCATTCATCTATTTATGAATGCACTCTAGTAAGAAGTCAATACAATTTTGTTTTTAAAAGAAAAGAGTTGATAAAGTTTAAATGTATTTGACCGGCTCGAGTAGTATGGTGTCAGCGCGGTGCTGCGTTCAGCTGTAAAAACGTCTGCCCGATATCTGTGACGCTGCTTTGAGCGCTATCGGCTGCGGGCTGCAGTAGCTTTCTCCCTGCCCGGGTAACTGACGTCACTCATCAAGGCAACATGGCGTCTTCCACGTAAGGCCGATGAGCGGCATTAAAAGCTGGGTTGTAAGTGAACAGTTCTTCTGTAGCTTGAAATTTAGGGACTCACAACATCAACAAGACTCACAACATCAATATTCATCAATTCAAGACAGGTTACTTCTAAGGTTAAGTTTCCCTTTAAGTTGTGCAAGGGGGTGGGGGCTTGAACCGATTGGAAATTGACGAAATTAGGCAGCGATCATATTGTTAGTTCCCCCTTCTTGACACATTTTTATGTTGTTGTAATTCTAGTTAACGAGCAGACTAGTAAAACACACAAGCGCCATACCCCTAGGCACGACAGAGAGAAGACCACGACACATTCTATATTTGACAGGGCGGGGAATTGACCTGAAATACACTCAAACAGACTGCCTAGTGTGGATGTCACGTTTTGGGGTCTGGTGGGTCAAGGAGATTGCACCATAGATTCTAAGTGTGACCCAGCCACGACCCTCAGGCCCTAATTAAGGTCCATTATCCCCTTGTTCAAGCCGCCCTCTGGCCGCTCACGTCATCACCAGCCCAGGTTAGGTTCCTGTTCACACTTCTGATCAGGGGTGCTGGCTCTAGAAGCCAGGGGCAAGGTGCTACTTACCCTGAGGCACAGCTGGGAAGGGACGAGCTCTAGTGCAGGTGTTAGGCTGGCCAGGTGTGGGTTAGAGACAGGGGAGGATTACTTATCAGGAGGAATCCACTGACGCATAGTATCGAGCATCAGGGGCTTTAATGTAGCCGATGGGTGTAAACAACCAGGCAGGGGAGGGGGTTGCTATGTCCACTCTGGGTGTCCACTTAGGGGCGTGTCCTTGTAGCTGACATGGGGTGTGGCTTCTGCTGTCTCTGGCCTGACTGGTTGAAATATGTAACCATCTTGTTGACCACGTGTATGTGAATGAAAGAGTATATGGACGAAAGTTTAGAATAAAAGGACTAGTTTAGACCGTCAAACTATCTTTAGGGGGCCTGGATAGCTCAGTTGGGAGAGCTGCGGACTAGCAGATGGAGGTTGTTGGTTCAAATCCTGGTGTAGCCGAGAATTATTTCCTGGAGTTAAACATTGTGCAAACTCCATTCGGCCATCTCCACGCACATAAAACTGCCTCTCTGCACTGGCAATCTTACTGCAGCCATCAGTCTGGTGGTTCTTTAAGTGCATAGTTTAGTAATAGGACCCCATCCCCCATGGTGCGAAAAGCTGTCCGTTAGGCCCATTTACCCTGCGTATTTTACGTGTACCTAATGAACAGGAGACCCAGCCCAAGACATCGTCCACATACAGCAGTGGTATCAACAAAGAGAACTTGGCCAAGCGAGACAAAGACAAGACGTCAACGTTTCGGGCCATGACCCCTTCTTCAGGACGACACAAACAGCATTTGTAATCTGTGTCGTCCTGACGAAGGGACCATGCCCCGAAATGTTGACGTCTTGTTTATGGCTCGCTTGGCCAAGTTCTCTTTGTTGTTATTTACGTCAAGCACCAGTCGTCTGTTTCTTTTCCTTAAACGGTAGTGGTCCAAGCGCCCCATTAAACCGTGAGCTTTTGTGCTTCGAGAAGGTCTCATGCTAGGTAGAGGAGCTCTAGTACACACAGATACTAAGCTCAAAGGAGTGAGTTATGGTAGAGGAGCTCTAGTACACACAGATACCAAAAATACTAAACTCAAAGGAGTGAGGTGTGGTAGAGGACTCTAGTACACACAGATACTAAACTAAAAGACGTGAGTTGTCAGTATTATCGGGTGAGAGATCCATTAGATTGCAACATGTACGAGGCTCAGTCGTCAAGCTTAAGTCAGGTTATTGTATGTTCTGGGCAAGTCGTGTAAGGTGAGGCAAGTCGTGTAAGGTGAGGCAAGTCGAGTAAGGTGAGATAAGTTTATTCATAACTCAGGAGCTGCCTCTAGAAAAATGTACAATATAACAAACGCTATGCTGCTAAAAATGCTTTTAAGATAAATAAATATGGTGGTACAAGAGAAAGAAATGAAAAGTGAGCGAGTGCAAAAGAGATGTCGTTCTCAGTGACCCACACGGTAAATTAAAAATGAATCAGATGAAAGGAAGGCTGTATTAGTACGTGGGAATGGGATGTCATGAAGTGTTATAGTGAACTCACGTGTTAATCTTAAAGACAACAATTTAAAGATCAGAGTTATAAAAGCCACGTCAGAGATGGCAATAGTTACACCTTCAACAGTATTACCGGCAGGCTCAACCATTACCTAAGCAGCTACCGTTGCATAAAAACGGTCGTAAATGAGCCTTTGTTTTTATTTATTTGTTTTTTTCATCCGGGGTTGCCACCATTGCAAAGTGGGCAACAAATCACAAGCCGGATGGGAGTCCGCTGGGCAGGGGGGGTGGGTGGCTCGTAGCACAGCGGTAACGGGTGGTTGCGGACGATATAGAAAGCCATGGCTGGAATCCCAGGTCAAGCAAACTTTCAAGGCATCTTGACCACCTCCACCTACCAGCCCCCTTGTCATAGGCGCTCCTTCGCTGCTGACCTGACGTACACTAAACACTTTGGTCACGTTACTGTAGGCAGCGCGGTGTGGATCTGTGCGTGAACCTTCTTCAAGCTTATTGCTACATGTGATGACAGTGTCTGGAACAGTTTCACCAAAATTGTTTATACTGGCTTTGCGCGTGTGGGTCTGTGTGTGTGTGTGTGGGGGGGGGGAGGGGAATGGGAGAATGTTTGGTTGTGTTTCTGTGCGCACGTGCACGCCCAGGACTGTGTGCTATTTTTCTCTTTACCTTTGTCCCCAACATCTATACATCAGTTTGAACAGCTTGTCGAGCCGCAGTCTGTATGACGAATAGGGTACGGACCTTAAAAATCGATGTTTTCTCTCTCCCCTCGGCTCTGCAGGCGCACAATTAAGCTAACGCGGTTGCCGGGCTGAACAAACTGTGTCTTAAATATTGAACAGCTCCACTACTCGTTCAGTATTCAATTAAGACATTATCCCGATTTGATTTGATCATTGACTTTATCATTGTATTTACCTTTTTAGGTCTTTATTATTATCAAAGAAGGTTAAGATGTTACCGAATCTATAGCAGTGTTACATCTACTACATTATCAAAATTATTTACTGGTTTATAGTGAGGAGTAAGACAAAGTCAAAGCACAGCTAATGTCACATACCCCCAGTGCTTGCCGGCGCGTACGGCTCCTGTAGTGACGTCACCCTCAAGCGGTCGAACATCAAGAGAGACAACTTCTCTCCACGTCTCGAGAGGAAGGTTGCTGAGGTTGTGGTTCTTGGGAGTTTGTAGCGTCTGCCATCACTTGACTGTTCTCCGTCTTCATCCAACGCAATATTAGCTGACCAGCTGACACTAATTTCTGTGGAGTTACCCCCCTTAATTTGTCTGTCATATCGACGCGGGAATCGTCTTATACTTAACAACCCCCCCCCTCCCAATCTTCCTGTTCGTGTCCGAAAAGCTAAGCGTGGTCTGCGTACGATCAAAACAGACGCTGACCGGGTCTCACAGTACTAGCCTCTACGTCAATTTCTTTCGTCTCAATTTCCTTGTCCTCCTTTCTCCACCTCCATTCTTCTCTCTTTCTTTCGGACACTTGTGTGTGTGTATGTCTGTGTAAATGGGTACATGGCCTGACCCAAATTTGTCGAAACGAGGTCATCGAAGGACGGATTAAATAGCTGAGAAAAGAAAACAAGTCATTGATTTATTGTTATGATTGTTTTTAAAAACCAGAGTTGTTTCAAGATACTTGAAGCGTGTCGTATTTGTTTCCTGAACATGTGCGTAAGCACAACTTGTTGGAAAATGCAGTGATTTTTTTTTCAAATAAGTTGTTAAGATATCTTTTTACAACGGCGTGATTAAGCAGTATAACATTTGTTGCACATGTATGTCACATATAAATTTTGACTAAATCTTGAATTTCGCTTTAAATATTTTGGATAAATCAACTCTTTATATACACATATTAGTATGACAGTCATTCTCGGTAACGCATATTTCAGACTACAGAAATGATTAAAAATCTCTTAATTATGACTTTAAAAATCATTAAAAATTTGGTTTTAGTTTTTTTTAAATCACGCTTTCTTCAAAGCTCCATATGCTGCTTTCCGGTTGTCATGTAGGCAGACACTAATCGTAACGCCTCTAGCAGTCAAAACAAAATATTGTGACCTTATGATTTTTTTCAATGGCTTGGTAAGGTTTCTAGTGGACATGGTCCATGGAAAACCAGCCACATTTTCCCCACCCCTGTCTGCCTGCACCGTGTAGAGACAGGTAATGTATATAATACTCTGAAGTAATAATGAGGTCATGCAATAAACTGCATTGAACTTCCCTTGATAGCTTTACACTAGGGCTTCTCAAGATGTTGCAAAGGTGGATGAACAGCCGGAGCGGGGTAGGGATGGGGGTAGGGGAGGAGAAAGAATAAAATGCAATAGGGGGAGGTCAAACAATAACAAAGGAAGTGGAAGATTTAGATAGTCGAACAGTACCCTATGATCGTGTATTTTGGCACCTGATGTGTTTATAGTAAAATACTATCAAGAATTTTTTTAAATATGCCATCACATTCCAAGTGTCGTATAATTTGTGCGTTAATCATTTCTGAACACCCGAGCTTAGATCTTTCATCCTAAACTTAGCTCACGATCCAATGTGCATCTTTCAAACTAAAAGTTAACAGGTGCTACACTTCGTTGTGTGAGGAAACCAGATCAACTGTGTTGCATTCAACTACTCGTCCAGCAAATGGTATCGAAAAAGAATCGACTTAAACCATCATATCGCGAAATTCTTTGCATATTGTCGAAATCTCCCTATACCAAGAAAACCTCGAAATCATCCACGTCTTGATAGGGTGGGGAATGTTCAGAACTAATACTGAGTTCGTCACAAACCATGCAACAAACTCGGTTTCAAACAGTCCTTGAGAACTCAAAAAATGAGCAGTGCATTTGCTATCATACAGGCAAGAGTTTACAGTCAAGCAACAAAACATATATTTCAGTTCATTAGATGTCAAAGTCTCTTCAGGCTCCTGAACATAATTGAAACTTCATGCGACCTTTGATCCTGTGCAGCAAAAAAGAGCTCTAATATCGGATCTGTAGCGTGATGAGTGTCGATAATAGATAATAAAATTAA
Organism: Lanistes nyassanus; assembly: GCA_004794575.1. NCBI lineage: Eukaryota > Metazoa > Mollusca > Gastropoda > Architaenioglossa > Ampullariidae > Lanistes > Lanistes nyassanus. The sequence goes on from SMGT01005559.1 coordinate 303,560, forward strand.
AGGAACAGTTTATTTCCGTGCATATTGTTGCAAACATTGCCAGAGTCAGAAAACTGTTCTGGTACCGACCACCCATGTCGAAGTCAGGTACAACATTGGAGGTCAAAATATGGACGACATACGGAAATGATGTTATAATATATACACACGAGACAATGACAAGCATCTTGATCAACGCTCTCTGCTGGCCTCTGTTGTCACTTCCACTAGAACTTGTCTTCTGTCTCCACAACATGGCGTCTCTCAGCTTTACGACGGTCAATGCCGTTGCGAGGACAATACTTAGAAAAATGCACAGAGGTAAAATTGTCAAAAGTAATACTTCTAATCCTCGGAATAAGAGATAATTATTTTTGTACGTCTGCGATACTTCGGTGCCCCAGAAAATAGTTTGATTCGTAACGTTTCTTCGTCTCGTGACTACCTCATAATGGAAGAAATTGTAGACGAATCCCAGCTGTGTGATGAGGTATACGGAGACCAGCAGGGCCGCCATGCTGCGAGTCTTCATGATGGAGTTGGCGCGAAGGGGCAGATAAACGCACACACATCTTTCGATGGCGATCACCAAGTTTATGCAACTAGCCAACGTTCTAGTTTCATCTCGAATCGCTAGCCCGTATCTGTTAGACTTGAAATAAATTTCTTTCCCCAGCATTTCGTCCACAAGTTTAATGAGTGGGCCAATCTGCGTTATGCAAAGTAAGGAAAGTAAATACAGCAAGTCTGCCAGAGCCAGAGAAAAGAGACAAAAGTTCATCCGATCTCTCAAACCCTGGCGCCAGAACACCGCACAATTTACTATATTCGACGGGATTCCGATCAGAGAAATCAACGGTTTGATGATGCACTGCAGCAGTAAGTTCAATCGCTTGTAAATTTCGTCACTGATGGGGTCGTGAGACCTGTTCCCTGGCAACACTACATCCTCCAGCAACGAGTCTCTTTCCTTGTCAGCTTCAGGTAAACTTGCATTTGCATTCATGATTGCGTGTAAAAGTCTCTTGAAGGAATGCTGTATTCTTGATTCTGAGTCATTTGTATCCAAGCGTTCTGAAACACACCCAGCAGAATCATTTATAGTTTAATGAATCCAGAGGTTAGACTAAAAATATATTCACTTCTATTATTAATTAGCATATTTCTTTTTTCAGTCTTTTTCAAATTTCTTGCGTGCTGTTGGCTCTTGATATATATATATATATTGAAAGTTTTAAAACTGGATTCCAGTTTCAGCATTAGGAGCAGAAATAATTGATATTTATCTGCACAAACATATTTTTAAGTTCGCAGTTTAAACAGCGATATGTTAAAAATAGCTTCACGATATCATTGTTTGGCTACCATTTTAAAAACATGCCTATTATATTGATGACCAGAGAATAGAGTTTAAGTTGGTATTTGACATCGGGCGTAGCTTATTGGTTAGGATTCATCTACACATTGATTGCCTTGTTTACAATGTGCTGACGTCAAGATGAAAATTAGGATGAAATTTACTGACATATTTTAAAATGCAAATAAAATGTAGTTTCACATTTATCCCCTGCACTCTCAGACGGAGACATGACCATGTATGCACTGATTTATGTCAACACACGTACGGAACATCCTGCAGAAAAAAACCACGTACGCTTGCGCTGATGTGCACCTCGACACAAAGTAACGCTCGCACGCTCGCACCACTACACGCAAGCACGCACGCACGCACACACATTGTCTTCTCGTTCACTTTAATGAGCGCACAAGCATTAGACCAAAACTCTCAGAAAAAAGAACCACTTTTTGAATCGCGAATAGAGGAAACCTACGGCTTGAGATGTTGCCATGAGGGTAGAGTTCAGTGGATTTCAGCTCAGGAAGAAGACAATTTTACAGATCTTGCCCTTTTCTAAACACGAATAAGCGGGAAATAAAACTGCATAATAGTGGCTTCCAGTCAGGGTTTTTAGCGTCAGTTTGTTCACAGGCCTAAAAAGTTTCTCAATTAAGGTATTAAACGTCTTAATTGGTTGACATTACAAATAATTATACGACACATAACTGCAAAATGTTTTCCCTGTCAGGTTTAGTTTAAAAAATTCAATTGGATACCTGTTACTGCTTCAGCAGACAACCAAAATGTTTCGTTAGATATTCATTTTGAAAATATATTTATTTCTTCATTAAGGTGATAAGTACCTCGTTATTTCAATGTAATTATTTAAAAATATTTCTTACGTGTCAAGCGAGATAATCAATACGCACGGCTATGTTTATATGTTTTAATTCTGTAGATTTGATTCAATCTAAACATTGATTTAGTTTTGAAGAGCCAAAACGCTTGTGACAGGACTAATCAACTAAATGATTTCTATAACATGTTTATGACAGAAAAGCTCGCCACGCACCAAATACTGACAAATAACAGATGCAAACTCAAAATTAATCTTTTATTTATCATTCACTCCATTCAGATCCATTTTCCTCTCACATCTGTTTTAAATAATACTAGTCCGTTGTTGTTTGATATAAGTTTAATTGTAACATATCGACATATTGAAAAGTGACATCACTGCTTTCTTTAAAATGGAAACTGCCATGAGGATCCTCTTTTGATGTCAAAAAGTCCAAGCCCCGATTTTTCGTGACGTGATGGAGAGGGTCCGCTCCTGCAAACTGTCTTCTTTCACTCTCTCTCTCTCTCCAAACCATGGAAAAGATTTAGTCACATGTTTATTGGAGGCCACCGCTGCTGCTGCACACCTTCTCTTCTGCCCACCTCCCTGCCTGTACTGCCCACCTCCCTGCCTCTACTGCCCAGTCTCGTGGCGTGGCGCGTTACAGTGTCTGTACTGGCTCTCTCCTCGCTTCACCACTACTCTGAGGCATCTGAGGCATCCCTTTGGCCGGCCCGCATCCTGCTTTTACCGGGTGCGCGCGAACCACAACGGAGGCATCGCCAGCTACAGGTTCAGCAAGCGGGTGAAAGTGCGGTGCATAACAATTTTGCGTTTGTTACATGCACAAGACTTAAGATTATAAAACAAAGAATATATGTACACGAACATGAAAATATGTGATAAACAGAGTGCGCTCTGCTCTTCCTGACGTAGAGTGAAAAGGAAATAAAGACAATTAGGTTAAAAGGCAGTTTAACTAGCTAATGTGAATAGAAAAGATAAGAAATATGCCTACAAACTAACCTAATCTATTAAGACGTTGGGTGAGTTTAGTATCTGCTGAAAGAATATATCGAGTAGAATCCGAATATGTTAGTTGTTAGTATCTGCAACCATCCTAAAAGGATATAGAAACGTTTAAAGAGAGTGAGCCTAACACAGCACGCTGTAAGATGACCCATACTGCCCCCGGCGCTCGCTGTGGCTGTGAGCGCGATGGCCAAAACCGTCTCCGTGATGGCTGCGTCCATGACATTGAAGCATGCTTTTTTAAATCACATTGGCTAGACCACCATCATGTTCTGCGACATATTCTCTCAACGCACACAGATGTAAACACAGCACCTTTTTAAATTCTCTTTAATAGTAATAGGCCTAATAATAATAATATGAAAATTAATACAGCGCGATGTCCCGGTGTTCTTTGGGAGTACTGCGCTTTACAATACATGAACTGAAAAAATATTAAAATGTTAAAATGCTACACAACCATTAACAATTTTAGACAATTTTGTAAGGAACCAACATGGCGAAAGAACAAGCAACTAAACCACTAAATCTCTAAACGTAGCAGAGCATGCAGTGCATTTGAAACGTCAAGACAACAACACAAACATGTAAGATTACACAAAACAGCCACAAACCGACAGGCCACTGACAGCACGGCAAAATAGTCAAAACAGGAAGGTGGATTGCAGACAGGGATAATGCAATCCGAAAAGATGGGTCTTAGCGCTTGTTTAACTGCAGTTGTGTTCACGACTGACTGGATGTGGGGCGGCAAAGAATTCCATATGCGTCAAATAAGACGTTGTGGTAGACATGAAAAAGTTTACAATCAATGTTTATTTAGACTGATAACCAGCTCAGTGACCGTAGGAGTGGGATACCATGTTGATGTTCTTTGCTTTATAGATTAGGCGTGCACCGGAAGTTCAGAATTTTTTGCAGTTTATCGATAGCGTGTTTCGGACAGACAGAAAAAATAGATTTGAAATAATCTAAGCAAGAGAGGACCAAAGCACATGCCCAAATCGAAATAGCAGTCATAGCAAGGAACTGACGAACAGATCGAGCTAATCTGACGTGAATGATGTGATAGTTAATGGCTAGATCATCAGAAAGGATAGAGCTAAGGCTTCTAGCAGATGGTGTAAAATGTTCGAGATGCCAACACGAACTGAAGATGAGAGAGACGAGGAGGAAGATAGTTTTTGATAACGGATTAAAATTGCTATCTTTTTGTTGTCGTTTAGCTTGAGTTTGCTGCACGTCGTCCATGACCTGACCTCACTGATCTCCGACCGCTTGACCCGTAGTTTTTAGGAGGTTGCATCTGACCGACATCTTTTATAGACCCGGGTATCAGCAGCGAAAGACTGAGTGCTGACAGCGTGTCTCTTCAGCAAAACAGACAGGCGTTTCATGTACATGACAAATAAATGTGCGCCTAGGACCGAGCCCTGCGGACCTCCGCAAGTAAACACCAATAACAACAGCCCACTCGCCGTCAGCAAGATGCGATGTAAACCAAACTAAAACAGAGTCTGAAATACCGAAATAGTTGTGAGACAAGTTGTATTTTAAGACAGAAATAGTCAACGTTTGGGCCTTGCTACTTCATCAGGGCATCACTTACATGTATAGCACAAACAAAACAAATAATGACAGAGCAGAGAATATACATAATTTAATTTCGTTATGACCAGCATACTAGTGAGATCACGAGAAAGAAAACAAAACTCTAACCTCTGGATTAATGTGTAATAGACGTTTTGTTTTCGCCTCCTCTGTCTTTTCCTCGATCCCTCCTTCTATGTTATAATACTTATCTGTGACAAGAAAGGAACTTAACCAAGCAAAAATTAACAAAGACAAGATCGACGTTTCGGGGCATTACCCCCTTTTTCGGGATGTCACAAACGCCTCTTTGTTGTCGTCATATTTGTGCTTTACTCCAAACAGAGTCACGCCTTTCTTTTCAATGTTATTTTATTTGTTGTATTTGGTTTTGAGCGCAGATGAAGGGGTATGGCGAGGAAAGGTTAACTTTTTCTGTCTTAATAATTAGTTTGGTTCAGTTTCCTTGTTGTTATCACATGTATTACTCCAAGCAGCAGTTACTTGTTGGATTGTTCTGTGTGGTACACAGAGTAAATTATATGTGTCGCCTTGAAATAAGCTGATCTCTTCTGTTAGAAGGGGTGAATTTACAAAATCTTCTTTGGATTGAAATTTCTCGAAGAGTTTGGTTTGCATGGATCTACGGAGACTGAATTATCATTGGTATTTTTAGTTTCTATACGTTCCACGGGTATGCTATGCATTTTTACAAATGCAATTTTTAACTTTTACCTCATCTATTTCTTACTGGGTCATTTATATAAATTTTATTGCACAATAGATTATGCCGCAATTGTTTGTAACTGTTTTCTCCATTATAAATACTTTGTAAACCTCATTCTTACATGATCAGAAATGGTTATTTTTGAATATCCAGACGATTTGTGACGTTATAGCAAGTATAAGGTTATAGGTTCATGGCGCTTGGGACATACATGTATTTCTGACCACACGAAGTTGTAGATTTTGCACTGCTAGACTTTGATCTTCTTTCTTAAAAATAAGCTGTTCAGTCTATTTATCAAACAACTTTGGAGGCAATGTCGCTGTCAGATACCGTATTTGCTCAAACACACGCGCGCGCACGCACGCACGCACGCACGCGCGCACGCACGCACGCACGCACGCACGCACGCACGCACGCACGCACGCACGCACGCACGCACGCACCAAACTCATTTCGTTTTTTTAAAACTTACTTAAGTCTACCTATCACTCTTCCATAGGAACGCTGTATCATTACTATTTGGGATCGACAGTTTCTAAACAGGCAGGATTATTTGTTTAAATGAGTTCTAACTCTGCTTACAGTACTAGAACATTCATTTCATTAGATCCTTTCCAGGTAGAATAACAATATCAACACTGAAATGTGTTTCCACTGTGAACACTCACCTCCCGGTTTTTGTCGTCCTGTCCCCCCCCCCCCTTCAGAACCCTCCTCCCCCCACACACACAACAGCATTCCTCTTATACTGCGCTGTTACTATTGCACGCCGTTCAAGTTAAATCAATTTAATAAGTAAACCAAATTATGTTTCTTAATCTGTATAGATTAACTTAAGTATGTGCGATGTTATTTCACGCCAATACATCACCTCTCACATATCCCACTCAAGCTTACAGAAGTCTGCTTTTGTTTCGTATTTCACACAAATACTTAAAGCTTTGCATAGACGCACCTGAACTTACATATA
>SMGT01005560.1:9320-42788 GCA_004794575.1 Lanistes nyassanus
CCCCCCCCCCCCCCGTTGGGTTCTGTCTTCTTTTTTCTTGTCCTTCTTTCCACGCTTTTTATTACACAATTCTGTCCTTTTTTGTATCAGAGTATGTTAATATTTCTCACCCAGTCCACATGATTTATTAATTAAATAGCAAAAACTAAAAATCTTATCAAATTAACAGTTGCCTTGAGTTTTCTTAATAGGAGGGTAGCACGCAGGGAAATTGCTAACAGTTATGCTTTGCCCGGAATACACGCCACTACAATCACCGCAGAAGTACAGTGCAACCCAGGCTTGTAAAATTACAACGGTATTTCAGTGGCTTTTCCTGATTTCCCTAGAAGATTTGTGAATCCAGTGAAAAGGTGGCCTCTGGCAATGATAATAAAAATTACTGTTAGAGTCCTGTATTTTCCAGGTGAATTATAAGGCGTCTTACGGAGATGGAGTGGGAGAAAAGATTTTCAGTTACTGACAGGGTTTTATAACTTTTGACACTAATATTAAAATTTTCTTTTTTGCAGATGAGCAGTGATATAGACAAGCGGATCAGAACCACAATTGCTAGTTCAGCAAACAGTGAGTTACTTTTCTACCCCTTCACATTTTTCTGCACCTGATCTCATAACCCGTAAACTGCCTGTCCACCCGTAAGTATATCTCTTTGTCGCATTATCCAAGCTGCCGGAGCGATAACTGAATGTTCGGAAAAGTGCATTTATGAAAAGAGGAAACACGTGTACATCTTCGTAAATGCTGATTGTCGGCATTTACTCGACTTTATGCAAGTTATGCCACGTTGGTCTTTTCGCATACACATATGTATTTGCAGTGATTAAAGCAGCTCAGCGCACTAGTACTAGTTTGTTTTCAGGCGTCTTTGGCCAAAATAATTAAAGCAGGTTTGTGTTTGGTTGTTCTCGTTACATAGACCACAGAAATGCAAGTCTGTGTTTTTTTGTTCTCGTTACATAGAGTACACACATGCATGTCTGTGTTTGGTTGTTCTCATTACATAGAGTACAGAAATGCAGGTCTGTGTTTGGTTGTTCTCATTACATAGAGTACAGAAATGCAGGTCTGTGTTTGGTTGTTCTCGTTACATAGAGTACACACATGCATGTCTGTGTTTGGTTGTTCTCATTACATAGAGTACAGAAATGCAGGTCTGTGTTTGGTTGTTCTCATTACATAGAGTACAGAAATGCAGGTCTGTGTTTGGTTGTTCTCGTTACATAGAGTACAGAAATGCAGGTCTGTGCTTGGTTGTTTTTAGTAAGCAGTATAAGATCTACAGATAACTAATTTTTATTACAGCTTCTGATTTTATTATATCGGTTGTGGATTTTTTGTCAAGCGAGTTCCAGAATTCGCTAACGAGTGTATACAGAAACTAATATAAAGTACACAAGTAGCACCTTAGACCGAGTTCCCGAACGGACTTTAGCGTCTGAGAGACAAGGTCATTAAGCAGATTTGTATCCCAAACTGTTTTTGAATGACAATAATATCTTTGAGCGTGCTGATCTACAGAGGTCGATGTTAAGGGGGAGATGGACCCAATATTTCAAAACAACATCCTACCAATGCTGGAGAACATCAGAGACATGAAAACGACGGTGAGTATATTTCGTGGGAAATGTCTGTACACAGGCAGTCAACGTTCTGTAAAAGAATGAAAGAAAGAGAATTCAAGACATTGCACAGAAACACGAAGATTACCTAAACAGGGTATACTGATTTGAGTTGAAAAATTCTCACCACAACAGTGGGGTGAATTTAATAACAAATAATATGGCAATGATTCATTGCTGAAAAAGACTCACCATATCATTGTATAGAACTGTGGGGAGTAGCTTAAAAGGAAGCATGCAGTTTATTGACGAATTTCTTTCTCTGCTGAACTGATTCTTTTTTGTCTACAACTGCTTCTCGCTTTTCTTCTATAATCTCTCAGTCCGTCTCTGTATTCTTCTTTCTCTGTTGCTGTCACATACAAACACAGTCGAACATCTTGCTCTTCAGTTAAGGTCATTTCTCATTTTCTCACGTCTTCAACCTATCACTCAGGCTCTGCTCAGCCTGCCTCCTTGCCTGAATGTTCGTCCATCTGTTCGTTTCTCTGTTCGTCCGTTTGTCTTTCTTGTTTCTCTCTTTTCTATGTACCCCAAACAATCTTAAGGGGTTTGTTAATCAAAAAGCAACATGTTGCAATCGTGGCATAATCCGCGAATCAATCAAGCAATCAGTCAGTCTTGTCCACCCGACAAAGCTCCTTTATCGCCTCTTCTGACCGTAATAGACCAGCGGATCACCACTTTGCAGCAATTCTTGATCTGCATTTACCCCATTTGCGTTTCACACAGATGAGTGGTACAGCAGACGACATGACAGACAAGTTAAGCTCATGGATCGACACTGCGAAACCCTACGACAAGTACAGGTGACAACTATTCAATATTTCCAACTATTTTCGCTTATTTCCTTCTCTGTATTGAATTAATCCCTGGGTGTGTGAATATTTCAAGAATTTTATTCTCAGCTGTTACATGCGATATCAAGGAATACATATTAAGACACTGCTGTCAGACTTACAGACGGAATGATAGGTTTGCCTGAACTTGAATCTGACAACAGTCACTCCTTGTCATAGCTTAAAATCTTAAAAGCTACTCGAAATATGAGATGTCCTTTTGACATTACTGTCTTTTGCGCATCAGATCTTTAGTGCTTGCACCAAGTGTATGACTTTGTCTCCAGGTGGATAGCAGGCGTCGCGTTGGCTTCACTGATATTGTTGATGGCGCTTTTGGCACTGGTGGGGGTGTTCCTGGGCCTGTGTGGGGGAAGCGTGCAGGACAAGCCCACAGAACGAGACTGTGCGTCCAACTGCGGGGGCATACTGCTTATGTCGTGAGTACGGCTTGGCGTGGCAGGAAGGCAAACATGTTTGATTTAAAAATATTTCCCACTTCCTAAGGATATCCTGGTTTAATTTGGTTTATACGTGATATACTTATTCAATTTTTACTGTCATAAAACAATACAGTCAATGGTTTTTTTTTGGGGGGGACCGGCAAAGAACAAGCACTGCATAGGCAATATATTCATATGTTCAGAAAAATTTCTAGGTACTTATAGAGATATCTACCGCACTGTGTACTGTCAAGACAGTTTTGCCCCTGAGAGTAAAACTTCACCTTAAGAAGTTTTGAGTAAATCTTCCCAAATGTCAGTAGTACACACTCTGTTTAGACGTACTGTGTTTTCGCCCCAATCGGCGATGTTCGATTTTTTCCTGTGTTGCTTTGACTATGTTTGTTTGTTGTTTCTGTCTGTCTGTCTGTCTGTCTGTCTGTCTGTCTGTCTGTCTGTCTGTCTGTCTGTCTGTCTGTCTGTCTGTCTGTCTCTTCCTTTCCTCTTACTGTCAAGAGACACCCTGTCACTCGCTGTGCACAGTATTTCCTTACAATGCTGTGCATCTGCATTCAGCGCTGCGGGCCTTATCTTCATCTTCGGATCACTGTTGATGTTGCTGACGACAGTGATGTACGCGGTAGGGGCGCCATTACAACGCTACGGGTGTGAGAGTGTGCAGGACATGAAAAAACTGGAGTCGGTAAGCTAAAAACCACCTCTTTCTCACCTTGTCATATGACAGGTGTTGTGCGATGTCTGATTTGTGGTGTGTGACGTCTAATTTGTGGAGATTGCTGTCTAAAGTGCTGTGTGCGATGTGGGAAGGGGTATGCCATGAGATTGTAAGAACTGCTATAGCACTGAGGATGGCAGCAACGCCGAAGGTAGTAGCTGTTCTTGTGGTGTCGTCAGCCGTTCTCACCTTGTCAGAACAATGGACGTGTACACAATAGCATATTCTTATGTGTATCTTATGTGTAATTTATCCTGAGCCACAGAAAACACTAGCAAACCAATTCTCCGGATTGGCTTTCGAAGTCTGACTTGCCATGTCGCTCACTTATCTCAAAAATTTCCTCACATCAATAGAGACAGGAAGGCGGCGAAAATCCCTATGCCTATCGTCAGATCAGACATATTTGAAAAAGGAAATACTTCTTGATATATATGTATGTGCGTGAGTGCGTGCGTGCGTGTGACTGACGGTATTAGAAGAGCTGCAGTGGAGGTACAATGTTATTATACGCATACATCGTGTTAAATGTCTTCTTGCGTTGCAGTATGCCTCCCTGTTTGACAGCATGAATTTCGACCCCCGAAACTTGACTGTAACAGTCGCCGACGAGACGATCACAGTTTCTGCATCCATGGTGATGGAGTGAGTATTAGGAACTTGCGTCTGTAGAAATGGAAATCAAGTCTGTCAGCCATGCCCCTTTCTGTGTCCATCCCTCTCTCCTTGGCTTAGTTCCTCGCTCCCTCTGCCCGTAGACTCATGTCCCTGGCCCTTCATAGTCCCTTCTTAGTTTTCTCACAGCAAAAGTGTATTGGTCATTTTCTGTATTTGACTGTTCGACCACGCCCACTCGCGAACAACAACGTACACACCACGAACGGACACATGGGCATGATGCATGCTTCTGACAGGAATCCCCTTGTCTTATTCAAGCTCTTGTCATGACGGAAAGACGCTGTACCATGTACTGGGACTAAAGAAAGTCCTCGACAAAGGACTAGAAAAAGTGGATGACTTCAAAAATGTGAGTTCAATCGCGAATGTGTGTTTGCGCATACGTACCGTATTTACGGATAATTGAGCGTGCGTATTTCTTCTTGACTGATCACTGGTGCCACTTTTCTGCAGTTCTTTGCATACAGGCCATGTTAGAGATACACATGTGTTACCCTTATCTCATTAACAATGGCATTATTTCAGAATTAAAATTCTCAACATTAGATGAAAGTAATTCTTTGTTTACTGTAAGATTTCAAACACTTTCTGGATGGAGTTTAGCAGAACTTTTACATTCTAGATTTTGTTGTAAAAATATACTATCATATCGATTCATAACCTAAAACCACACCTTTAATCTGGTGTAGTTTTGATCTACCCTTCCAGGCGTACGTAAGGTTAAAAATTGGCTAATTAGCATCTTACAATGAAAAGCACAAATGTTTTACGGCGCTTAGAGTATCAGTATTTATGTCTGCAGAATGGTTTAACAAGTGGTCTCAATTTCGACCCCCAAACTTTGGGAAGTGATCTTGGCGCAGTGACGTTGGACGTCAATAACACGATTAATAACTTGACTAATACAGTGTCCATTGTCGACGACGTGATACAAGCAGTAAGTAAAGCTATCCACAGTGACTTCAAACTGAGCGGGAGGGGGAGAACAGCAGGGAACAGAGGTGAGGAAGGGATCCTGTCACACTAGGACAATGGCTGTTCAGTACATCAGCCTCTGTCAAGCACCAGATACTGGAGGAATCGAAGTTCCTCTGGCAAAAGCAAAAGTGGACATCGACGTCTTTTCAGACGAAGGGCACTCTGGAGAAGGCTGCAACGGAACTTCCTCAGAGCTGTTGTGCTTCGTGGGTTATGGCTAAATCGACGAAGTTTCGTGTACTGTACTGTACTGTACTGTACTGTACTGTACTGTACTGTACTGTACCTTGACGTCACTAAAATTGTGGACTTCTATAAAGCAGCAGAAGTTGCGTGAGCATCTTCTTATAGTTACAATAAACATGTATGTGTCTTTGACGATAGCCGTGTGGTAAAACTGTTGGGCTTAACAGCCGAAAACACGGTGGTTCGATTCCCCAATTTCCATCCCCCTTTTTTTTTGTTTTTGTTTTTAAATAGTTTGTTCGGCGTGGGGGTAGGGGAGGGGAGGGGATCGGGTTGGAGGTAGGAGAGGTATATGGATGGGTTGGGTAGGGTTGGGTTAGAGTGTAGGTACCAGCTTAATTGTTTCTATTGTAAACAAGTCGCTAACGCTGACGTCGTGACATCACAGTACACGAAACTTCGTCGATATAGCCATCACCTCGAGTCGAGCGTCCTCGAAATGCGTAGAGTTTAATGAAGGCTGTTACTTGTATAAGAAGAGAAATTTTCTTTTTCTTTTTTGTTTCTTTAAAGGAGATTCTCTTGAAGGATTCAATTGTCGCGTCAGTTAGCCTACTGATAGCTGAGGTGCGACAGCAAATATCCGAGGGGACACATTTCCTGTAGTGTGTATACGTGCTCACCATCGGCCAATCAGAGGTTTATTGGTGCTTGGCTTTGAAAAAGAAGTTTTTGAGCGTGGAGCAAACATGCCTTTGATTTTACTGTGCGTACAGATTTATGTTCCCAATAAACTACTAGAATCGCCTCTTGAACTTTGAACTACATAAATAAATAAGGCTTTTAATCAAACAAGAACAAATGAGGACAGAGCGCTATAAAATCGTCAAACGACAACCCCAACAAAGTACTGGCAGCGCTAGACACAACCGTATGCTGACGTATGCAATCAAGGGAGCCTATCGTACCCATACACGTAGCAAAGAGAGAGTCGAAAGTAAGGAACGTGGCAGATCTTCCGAAGATCTCTCTCTTTGCTACGTGTACGGTTGTGTCTAGCGCTGCCAGTAAATAAGGCTTTTGTCAATTAAATGTCAGTAACACGATTCTGTTTTCATTTTATGTAAATCATAACCAGGCTGTAATAAAAAAAGGATTTTGTCTAAGAAAAAGAGACTATTTTTTTATCTTGCTTATATAAATCATAACCAGGCTGTAATTTTGATAATGTTTGGTAATATAAGAAAGCCGTGTGCTTTTCACAGTATAAACTGACGTCATTAAAAAATGACAGCTTACTGCCCCATCACTAAGGCTACATGCTGAGGTGTATCGCTGGTTACAGTTCTGATAAGAGCAAGATTTGGCCGTGTGAAGACCGAGCTTCGCATTGCAAAATATTTATTCGCACTACGCGATTGGCTGTTAAATAAGCAAACTCGTCAATCTAGAACGTTTGCTGTAATAAGAATTCATTATATTTTACACTATTTTACTTGTGCCACAAGTGAGCATGAAACTTTTTTCTTTGTTATATGAAAGAGTATCTGTAGTGCAAAAAAAGTAAACTTCGTGTGTTTTTAATGCCCAATGATTTTTCAGTGATGCGTGTTTTTCCTAAAGATTATATTTATGGGTGCATTTATCTCTGTGCAGATTGACGGGCTACATTCTACAATCACCTCATTGGCCAGCCAGGTACAATGCCAGCTATACTGGTCAGATTTCACGTGGACGCAAGCACAATCATGCTACATCTGGCCACGATCATGGTGTTTCTAGTCACGATCATTATGTTTCTAGTCACGATCATGGTGTTTCTAGTCACGATCATTATTTTTCTAGTCACGACCATGGTGTTTCTGGTCACGATCATTGTGTTTCTAGTCACGACCATGGTGTTTCTAGTCACGATCATTGTGTTTCTAGTCACGACCATGGTGTTTCTAGTCACGATCATTGTGTTTCTAGTCACGACCATGGTGTTTCTAGTCACGATCATTGTGTTTCTAGTCACGACAATGGTGTACCCGGTCACTACCGTGCAATTTCGGGTTCGACATGCATGTTAATATTGGTTTGCACTTGAGACAATATAGCTAGAACTGGGCACATATTTCATCTCTGGATAGACTGCTACTATTTAAGCTTGTGGTCTATTCGCACAAGATTTTTATTAAGGGAAAAAGAGTGAGGAAAAGAATACAACAAAAGTTTGCATGAAATTATATTCTAATAAGAAAGAGAGAGAGAGAGAAAGAAAAATACCCAAGTAAATAAATTGACAGGCAAAGCCACACAGAGCCCTGTCTATTGAAAACTATGCCATGTAACACCACAAAATAACGGGCTGGATATATTTTGGTATGGGAATTTAGTATGCTGTATAAAAGTTAGATGAAGCATTTGCTGAGATTTGATGAATATAATCCAACACTTCTATTTCTGCACATCGTGTAGCTGATTTAGCTGCACTGATAGCATTATTAAGTGACACAGATCAGCTGCACTGATAGCATTATGAAGTGACATAGATCAGCTGCACTGATAGCATTATTAAGTGACATAGATCAGCTGCACTGATAGCATTATGAAGTGACACAGATCAGCTGCACTGATAGCATTATGAAGTGACAGATCGGAAGCTGGTTTCTGAAATGCGCCAGGTGCTTGATGTTTCTTGATTTTCGCTTAGTTTAGCTTTGAATGTGAAGTCTACAGTATGGAATGTGTTCATGGAACAGCACTGGATTTAGAGTTCGCTTTCCGAAACGACCTTGTTTCTCAGCTGGGCTTGAGAATGGAAAAGGGGTGGAAAGCAGAAGATTGTGGCTGACGAATGTCATGTTTTATTTGTTGTCCCAGGTTCCATTTGCATCACTGAAGAGTATGGCCAGTACTCTGGTGAGGATTGACTCAATGTCTTGTTCACTTTTGCATTCATGTATCAGGATTTACAATACTTGAAATACTTACCGGCTACTACATCCGGTTCACTTTATCTCTTGTCTTTTAAGAAACAACTTCATGTATCACTGCACACTAGGGAAAGTCACCATATGTTTTTAATTTACTGGAATTTATGCGTTGTGTCGAGAAAATGGATAGTGCAATAGAAAATCAAAACATCAACTGACCTTTAATACAATATTTGTAAAGGGGGAAAAAAGAAAACCAGTCGAGGACAGACAGACAGACAGACAGACAGACAGACCAGGGCAGACACTTTGGACGGACGGATGAACGGACGGGCGGACGGACGGATAGGCGGACAGAATCAAGAATCAACTATCGAGCAATTTCTTCATTCTTCCATCTGCAGACGGACATGAAATCTACTGCTACGGAGCTGAAAAAAATATCCACAGGTATAGAGGTACGGTGTGGTTCGCTTCTACTTCATCACACATACTGCGCTTTCTGAAACTTTCCAGAATTGTTTTCTTCCTTGTCACGAACCATACATAATACATAATTTTTTGTGAAGTCATTATGTTTTCATGGGTAAACTTGTTCCTTATTTTGGCGGAATTTTTTTTTCTGAGGCCGTGATTAAAGAGTTCCTTATTTTTCACATTGATTTTTTTGTTTGTTTCAGCTAGCTACGTGTTACTTAATAGTCGCTGTAATTAGCTCTTCAACCGTACTTTGATTTGAAAAATACCGTTTGATAACGTGAAAATCTGCAACATCTTAATCAGAAAATTTTGAACATAGAATGTTTTCATATATTTGAAAATGAATATTGTTAATTTTAATTACTGTGCCGTAGAGAATCATCATTGAGAGGTTTGAAGCTGACGTACAATCAAGCAAGTTTTTCGAAAAGTCCCCCCCCCACCCCCAATATTCTTCGTTCAAGTTGTGTTACTGTTGTTCGCATTCGAACAATGAGTGGACAGCTTCTTGAGAGAGAGAGAGAGAGAGAGAATGTGTCAATGGAAGAGAACTGAGACAGTACGGGAAAAAACTGCCTAAACTCAGCATGCCTTATAATAAAACACGTCCCATAATTCTGTCTGGTGTGCTCCCGTAGTTACGCTAAGTTGTCATGTTTTATTTTTGTTATCCAGTCCAACGCTAAAAGTATTCCGCCACTGATCACTCGTGCACAAAACGCTCTTGCCAGTCCTGCACTGATGGAGAATCTTGCCGGAAATGTGAGTTTTGCGTTCATCTTGTTTTTCCGTTTCTTCCTGTTTTCATGCGGTTTTCTTTTTTATGATTTATATCATCGGTGGCCAACCTGCGGCCCTCAGGGCCTGCACGTGTGGCCCGCGAAGGGTCTGTAGACATATATTTTCCGACTTCCGGAATATGCCGACGATAGCCGAAGGACTATGGTGACGCTGCGCCACAATCCTGGCTGAAAACGACAAGTTTATTGTGTCACTGGTTTGATCGTCTATCATTTCTATGACCGAAATGTTTTTGAAGGGTTTAGAGGTCGAGTACGGAGATGTAGTTTACTTCTGGGGTGGCTGAACCGATGAATGAGGCTGAACCGCTTTTGGAGTCTCGGGGAACAGATCAGACTTTTAATGAATGCGAAGAAGAAGCCTAGCTATCCCCAAAATGATCCTAACTGGACTTGTGACCTTGGCTTTTTAGTTAACCTCTTCAAGCATCAGAATTATTTGAATGGCACACTGCAGGAATAGAATTAGATCGTTACTGATTTCCTGTCTCACATTAGGGCTTTTAAGCCGAAACTCTGTAACAAGCACACCTGAATGAAGCTAACTGCACCCACTTCCCGTCACTGCATACTCAAAGGGTTCCTTAAAATAAGTTCAAACTTTACGTTGAAGTTCTTCTGCGAGAACTTGAAACACGTTTTCAAGAAGTCAATAAGCATAAATCGGATTTTGATATTTTTCTCTGTCCCTTTAATTTTGATGTGGAAATTATCCCAGGTGACTATCAGATGGAGATGATTGAATTGATGTTCAACAGCTTATTGAAAATCAGATACAAGAGCATGGTCATTATAGAATTCTGTAAAATTTGTGTTCAGAAATTGAAGTTCCCAAACCTGTGGAAACATTCTCTCAAAATCATGTCTCTATTTGCTAACGTATACGCTTGTATGCAATTGTTTTCTTGTGTCGGAATTGCAAAAAGCAAATGCCGTTGAAGTATCACTGATGACAATCTGCAGCATAAAATTTGAGTGGCAACCTCAAGCTTTTCTGTAAATATTCAAGAGTTCACAAAGAACGACCAGGTTGAAAAATCGCATTAATTAGGGTGAGGAGAAATTATTTTCTTTCTACTTTTAGTGATATCTTAGGAATACACTTCTATTCGGTGCAAACACCCAGTGTAAATTATCCTCAATAAAAAATATTATCCTTCTTCCCCTACAAAAAAAGAAAGAAAACGCACCCGCCCTCGCGCCGCAACACACAAACGCACGCACGCACGCACTGTTGTGGGTCGGGGGTCGGGGTGTTATAGATTTATTATGTTCCCCCGATCTTTGAGTAAGAAATAATAGGCGTTCTCTACGTACGTTGTGGGACACTCCGTTCGAAGGCCCGCTAGGGAACTTCTGCGATAGGAAGTATTCCCCGCCCCCCACATCCCAACGTAGATGTCTCTCTTGTCCTTCACACTGTCTCTTATCGCTCTCGCCCTTTCCTTCAAGGAAGACAAAAGCCCACTGGGGAAAGCTTCTCTATATAAAAACTGTAGGCTTGATTGAGCAAGTCAAATTAACAATTCTTCACAGTTTTCACTTAAGGTCAGGCCTAAGCCTGGACACAGAATTAATTGGCGGGAAACATTTGAGTTGACAGTACAAAGAAGGCGAATCCTAATTGTTACGATCGAATGAAGAAATGTTTGATTGTTGGTTGTGAGTGAGAAAGTTTCATTAAACTAGAGTGTGCAGTGGAAGATTAAGTCTAGCGTTGCTGAAATTTTAGTGAATGAAATGTTGCAACAGTGTATCTGTCTTGACGGCGCATGAGTGACCCACTTCGAATGTAGCCATGATTCTTGTCAGGGAAACAGAATGATGAAGGTGTGGATTCATGACTCGCACGCGCGCACGCATGCGGCCCGCGGATGGTTAAGGACACTTTAAAGTGGTCCTCTGTTCCCAAAAATTGACCACCACTTATTTATTTGTTTCCTGTTCCTTCTACCTCGTGCTCATTCTTTTCGTTCTCCACATTATACGAGTTGGTAATCAACCTTCTGTCTCTGTCTGCCTGTTTCTCTTTCTCGCTGTCTCCATTTCTCTCTCCCTGTCTTTCTGCTCCTTTTTGTCCGTCCGTTCATCCGCTCGTCTCTCTGTCTGCTTGGGCATGTGCGCATGGATGCATGGATGCATGGATGTATGGATGTTTGCTGGTTTTCGCGTAACCGTTTAGTTTTTATGCTACTACGTGGTCTGGAATATTTTGTGCAGGTGACACACAAAGTACAGAATGATGTATTTGCATTCGTGGATTCGTACGCGGATGACCTTCGAACTAAGGTGTGTGCATTAAGAGCGTGTTTGCCTATACACAGCCAGAATGTGAGCAGCACGTCAATCACATCTTGATATGTAGCCTTTTGTGCAAAAGACACATTGCTGTCGTTCTCAACAGACGCAGTACACCCATCGGTCGTACTGAGATAACGTTTGAATTATTTCCCCACAAATATTTGTTCACAAATTCAACAAGATGTTGTAGAATAGATAGTTGTTATACAAAAACTTCTAGTCGGGAAGTTTCCACGCGCATGGAGAGGACAAGAACGCTGATCATATGAGACGATACTGTTTGCGTTCCAGATGGCGGATGACGTGGGCAAGTGCACACCTCTGTATTCTATTGTCAACGCCGTGCTGGTGGAAGCTCTATGTCGGGGCATCGTCGAACCAATGGTGAATGGGCATAAATACATTATTCAAAGTTTTACATAAACATCTTTCATTGCAGCCTAAACATATTAATTGTTGTTCTGTCATACTCCCAAAACATAATAATTACCAGTTACCTTAACAGTAATAGGCTTAAACAATTGACAGTAATGTTTGAGATAAAAGCCTTCTTTCTCGCTTCCTTCCTTCCTTCTTTTTCTTTCTTTCTTTCTTTCTTTCTTTCTTTCTTTCTTTCTTTCTTTCTTTCTTTCTTTCTTTCTTTCTTTCTTTCTTCCTTTCTTTCGACAGAACGGTTTCTGGCTGGCCATAGGCTGGAGTATTTTCTTCTTCATGCCGAGCCTGATCCTGTCCGTCAAGCTGGCCAAATACTTCCGCCGGATGCTGTATGACACGAGCTACGACAGTTCTTCACAGTGAGTAGTTTTCAGTCCGTCGGTCTTTTCAGTGCACAGCGCAAACGTATGTATGGTGTTCTTTTATAAGAGCATTATGGTCTGGCTTATCGCAAGCCGGACTCCTGCCTCCCTCCCCTTGTTTGCTGTTTTTAGTTTTGTATGTTATCCGGTTGTTTCTCTGAAAGCATTTGTCTGCCTGCACACAAAATCTTGTTTCGTTTACCCTTCGTCTGCCTGTGGGTATGTCTGTCTGTCCATTTGTATCTCTCTAGACCCCGTCTCCTTAACTTGTTTAGTGGTCTCGGTTTCTAATTAACGGTGAACTGAAGGTTACTTGATAACAACTGGATGGGAACAAAATGTGTGTTTCTGGTCACAATACTGTATCATGACCAAAAGTGCTAAGTTCTAGCTAAGCGAACCCCTGCCGCACCTCCCTAACAAAATTTACATGACCCCATCCCTGGTAAAGCCCCTGCGGTTGCTGCACTGTGTTCTTGACCATCCTTGCCTCTGGCCAAGGGTCCAGTGAGGTCCACGCTCTGTCAGGGATGGCTCGCTTTCCCTTGCGTTCCTCCCAGAGTTTTTGTCAAAAAACCAACGACCGGGGGACCCTTCCCCTCTCGTCGTTATCCCTCCTCTCGCCTCGGTTCTTCCTCCCTCTGACCCGGATGGACTCAACTGTCCCGTCCGAGTCGTGCGTGAGCAACGGCGGCGCACAGCGCACCTGGGTGGGGGCACACTGCGACGCTGGTTCCTCTCACCACCGGCTGGCAGAAATTGGGCGTCATCCGGCTGGCGTATGCCTCGGCGGACACGAGGGAGAGATCGGCAGCTCTTGCCCTTGCGTGTTGCCCGAGCGCATGAAGTGAGAGCGTGGCCTGCTTCTCTGGCGGCGTCCCAGTCCACCGTATGTCGGACATACTCCGCCAGTCCACCACACTGTCGGAAATACTCCGCCAGTCCACCACACTGTTGGACATACTCCGCGCAGCCTGCGGACGGTGCGTTTGTAAGCTTTTATTCACTGGGCGTGTACGACTGCCGGGAGGACGGGCGTTATGGGGTCGCGGCGGCTGTCACCGCCCAACTCCTGTGGCGCTCTTCGTCCTCCCAGCCCTGGTAAGTGTTTCCCTTAGCGGACCCCACCTCCTTTTTGTGCTACTCAGCACTTTGGGTCATGGTACAGTGTTGTGACAAGAAAATCCAAATTTCTTAGACAAATTTGTGTTTCTTTAACAATACTTACCGCGACCCATCAAATACCCACCCTCCTTCCCACCGGTCCCTGAGCGCTAGAAAGACAGGTTCATGCTGGTTGGGTGGTCACATCAGGTGATGTCCGCTGGGTGTGCACATACGCAGAGGAGGCCTTACCAGGGATGGGGTTATGTAAATTGTGTTAGGGAGGTGCGGTAGGGGTTCGCTAAGCTAGAACTTAGCACTTTTGGTCATGGTAAGTATTGGTAAGAAACACAAATTTAGCTAAGAAATTTGGATATTAGTGCTCGTTTCGAGTCCCATAAGAAGAAATCTGATTTGATGTTTTCCAGACGCAATGGTTCCGCTCCATTAGCAACAATGCCATCTGGAAAGAGGTAAGTGCAGTGTAGTCTTCATTCTCAATAGAAGGTCAACGTTACTGAACTAGGATGAAGCTCAAACTGCTAATCGCATAGGCATTGATTGTCTTGGACCAGTTAGTGTGAATACTTAAACATCACCTACATCAGGATCATTGTTATGATTGTCATTCTTCATATCTTATCGGGTGTATTTTGTGTATATTTTAGGAAACATTCTCTTTTGCTTTTCAATGCAGGAGAAGCCCCTCTTTTGCACAGTCCGGCAGGTAAGTTCGTAGGTAATTATTTCCAAAAGGTTGCATGATACTATAAAGTTTAGAAAGAATCTGTGCTGGCAAAAGATCGGTAGACGTTATTCCAAAGAGCTACCCACCTTTTCTCATCCTGCAGCGAGGTTCTTAATAAATTGCTCACTAGCTAATCATTCCCACTGCCAAATCTTATCTTTCTTAAATCTTCTGTAAAACAACGTGCAGGACACTTTACTTGCCAGAAGGAATAAAAATAAAGATTTCCTCTGTTTGCAGGAGCAAAGTCAGCCCTATATAAGACGGGCTGTAAGCGATCAGCTACAGATGACGTTGTCAAGGCGACCCGCACAACGGATGCTAACCGTCAATGAAAAAAATTCCGACCCAATTTTTTTGAAAGAATTGGGAACTGGATAAAACAGCTCTTTGTTCTACCTGCTAGCCAATTATCTTTTCTGTATTTTAGCCGCTTCTGTACCCGTCTTTGTGTACCAGTATTTTGTCTGCGGCTCGAGAAATCTTGTATTTTATAATTACAATTTAGTGTAGAGAGCTTCTGCATTTGTTAAAAGTTTTTCATTTTGAATGAGGCGGGAGATTCTCAACTTAAAAACCCCAACTTATTGTCTCTGGAATCTTCGCATGTTCTTGTAACAGTAGCGAGTTAGTGTTTTCAGAATTGCATGTGCTGAATATGATGTATTCCGTCGGTATCATTTTTTCCCATTCTGTTTTTGCAAGTTGATACATACTTATGTAGCGATGTAATGTTTTAGTACCTTTGTACACTGATCTTGATTTCGGATTGAAGAAAAGGCAGGTCACTTCCCGCAATAATCTCAATCCCAAAGAAATTATCCGCACACTTAAAGATTTATCAAACTCATGTGAAGTAGAGCTTGTAAAGAGAGATTTGCGACGACAAAGAGCTGGTTTCGACTGAAGTTTAAAAGACCGTAATTGAATTCATGGTTGAGTGTGATTAATTCATTGATTAACTAATTAGTAACTGGTGTGCATTGTTTTACCCGACGCGAAGATATGAAGTCATATTTCTAGCAAGCACATTTGAGGAAATATACTTAGCTAAAAAGGAATAGCTGCATAGAGTTAGCACGCTGTTGAAGAAACCCACAGGGTCAACAGACGGGGGCAGGTGGCTAGTGGACAGTCTAGATGGGTTTAATTAAGAAGCTTTAATTTTAGACTCGTACCAAGCAAAGCACAAACCAAATCCGTCCATATTGCATTTAGCTTTATCACATGATGATGATGATGATGATGATGATGATGATGATGATGATGATGATGATGACGGCGGCTGCGACGACAACAACAACGACGACGACGACGACGACTTATTTTATTTTTATTTATATAATGTGTGCTTACCCACAGTCTGTAATATCCGCTCATGATTTCTCAAAATTTTTGACAGCATCCATCATGTTGAGTAAAGGATTTGTGATCGCTCTGGTGCCTTGCATGAAACGTCTTTTAAACAAACCATTGAATTATTCTGACATCACGAAAACGATGTCTGAATATCTTCGTTTTGGAAGGAAGTTTTCAGTCCAACAAATGCACGTTAAATATGAAATTGTAAATGTAGTATTTGACAGCTGAAATGGATTACATAAATGTATATATGCATGCATCTGTGATACCTGTATTTGAGAGCAAATAAATACATGAATAAATAAACAAAAACCAGTGCACATTACTGCTGGCAATTGTAAAATACTTAACTGGGTAAAACGAAATTAGCCACATTCTTGAGCGACTGATTTTCACTGAATGATTAGAGAAATTAATATTTATTTTAAAATTGTACCTGCAACGAATGATAAAACTTAAGCAAATGTAATTTGAAAAAAGCTTGATAATGAAAAGGTAGCACCTTTGAAAGACAACTGATTAGATCACTGCTCAAAATTTAAAGTGTGGATTTTATCTAAGTACTTTGATGGTCGATTTGCAGCTTTCTGTAACTCTAGCATTGTAGACTTTTAAGTTATCATTGATTTACTTCAATATAGGAGAAATTTCCTCCCGATGCTTTCACCCAAATATTTCACGGTTTAAAAGAAATGTTATGCTAGAGATGTACACAGTATTTTTGGCTAGTTGAATAGTCCGCCTTTGTCACCATTTAAACGGATTAATAAAGGACTGCTTTTGTTTGTGCACAAAGAAATGTTTTATGCGTCCTTGAATACCTGTGTGTTTGTGTGTAGCAGAGGGGGAGAGGGGATCGAGGAGGGGAGAAATATAAATAACTAGATTTCGTGTACTTTGTGCTCCTACTCGTCAACAACCAAGAGCTCGATACAGAAGAAAGCCTTGTCGTCTTGACCTTTCGTTGATTTTACATACCAGACGCCACTCTGACCAAATGATGACCGAGGTACACTGCGGTCCTTAACCTTGAAACCAGCGGAATAGGACAAGCGACTTGGGTGTCAGACCAGGGGCTGATTTCATGAACGCCGTGGGCAGCCCAGCTGACCGCGGTTTGGCGATTCCTACGGGGAATTGAACGCGAACGCATACAAAGCCAGCAGCAGCAACAACAACAGCAGCAGCAGCAACAACAACAATAATAATGTTCTGTCATGTTACATCCCTTGTGAGGCCTCCAAGTCACGGTCGACTGAACTTCCTCCAGCCTCGAAGAAACCCGGCCCACTGGTCTCAGCAGACCCTCATGCAGTCATGCCAATCTCCAGAAGAAGCGCAGTGAACATTTGTGAACCTACAGTATTTTAACATTCCAAGTGTCGACGGAAAAATAACACGAGTTCATATCCATCCACAAGAACAAACTTTCGAATGTGGTGTGACATGAACTAGCTGCTAACTTACAAAAAAAAGTATTATAGGATTTTTAGGAAGAAACCCTTAGTGTGCGGTGATTCACTCCTGGAACTGGCCTCGAAAGCACAAGCTTTCACGGAACAGAATATTTGTGAATGCTGTTCAATCACACAGCATCTCTTCTAGCGGCTGGACTTCTGGCAATCGCATGGAGCCACGTGGGCTGAACACAGAACATAGGAAAATGTACTTGATGTACGCTAGATGTAGCCTATTGTCGAGAAATAGTTTTTTCTCTCAGAGAAAATCGGTAGTCATGTTTCTTTATGGTGTTTTCTCTATGCACAAAACTGGAGGAGTATGAAGCAAAAGTGCAGAGACCTGAAAAGTCCGTTGCTGTGAGATTTTCTCCCTAAACCAGGCTAAACACTGAGACAGACATTGCCCTTTCACATGACAACACGCATAATAAAAATAATAAAGACAAATAAATATAAAATAGAGTATGCAATATGAAAGGGATAACAGGAGAAGGAAAAGACAGACGAGGAAAAAAGAAACATCTTTTGACCTAAATGGTACCTCAAGGGAGAAGCAAATAACGCGTCTTTCAGCTTTGCTTAAGGTGGCAAAGAATTTAATAGGTAATTCATTTAATGAGATTCAGTGAAAGGAATGTATATAGGCCTAATTGCTAAAGGTGGCAGATAACACAGCTATTGCTACTTCTGCTGCTAGAGGTATTGTTTTCTCGCGAGCTGAAGCTTTCAGAGTGTAGAAGGATGTACAATATCAATAAAATATTGTTGGCGGAGTGTTTATTATCGTTTATTATCGTGCCATAATATGGAACAAGGAAAAAGAAAGACTGAAAACCACTGGAACACGGCGAGTGACGCACTGCCCAAAATGACGCAATGAGCACGTCAGAAAGTTTCGGAAACGTGCGACAAGACATTTGGAGCTTGTGGTTTGTTCTTCTGTGAATCACGGGAGAATCGGATACAGGAAAACATGTTAGTTTGGTCTCGTCCCATGGCACCGACACTGGCATCGTGATCCAGTTGTCATGTGAGCGAGATGATGCGATCTCGCATGGCAGCATTGTGCACGCTGGTTCTCTCTCTGAGCCTGAGTTCTGTTGGTACTAAAGGCCAGTCTGAGAACAGAGTGGACAACAACACTGGCCGCATAATCTGGGGAGACCTGCCACCCGATGAAAGTGGCCGAAGATATCTGGCCGGGGAGTACACGTCAATACGTGCAGGACTTGGAGGTTTTTTCGCTGTGGGCAGAAGCTTTGTCCGCTCCAGCTTAGGTGAAATAATGCCAACAGGTAACAAGCTTATCCTCTCTTTGGCTGTTATGTGACCTGTCTTGCTAAAATGTTTCTAGAATGAGGCGCAAACGTCATAACATTATTCTTAAATCACAATCGTCTGTATCATACAACAAACAAAGATATTAGCTCGATATATGTCTCTATTTAGCTTTTATAGGAACTTTTGGAGACGCTCCTGTTTCCCTCAGTTTTCCAAACTTCAGTGTAGTTATATTTCTTGTGACAAACACGGAAACTTCTTTTGGCATAGAACACGCACGCTATTTTGAGGCAGTATATTTTTTCTAAGCTAGTTCTTCTTCTGAAATACATTCGGGAATTTAAAATAATATCTTTATTATTATTTTCCTTACTGTTCCAGGCCGCCTAACCGATGCAATGCAGGGCAGAGGGAGCTACCCGGGTGCTGTATGGGAGGTAACATCATGCACTGCCGATGATTCTAACTCACTCTGTCTGTATCCCTCTCGTCAACTGATGAAAGAAATCTTCAACTTCAGGCGCAGTATAGAGTTTAGTACAGCTCTTCCAATCAGCTCGTTTCCCACAGTCCTCGCAAGCAAATTCATGTTACTTTTGCTGTTTGCTGTTGGTATTGACGAGCACCAGCAACTTATAGAGATTGATGCAGTTTCGCTGTTAGTATGCTAGAATCTCGAATACCCATCTCCCTAAATCCCTTCATGATTCTTCCTCATTATCCTGAGAATTAATCACCAATAAATACTCCCTTCTAGACTAAAACAGACGCCGAACACTTGAATTTGTGGTCTCTGATTTCTCCGTCCAGTCTTACTCACGGCTCTGGCGAGCAGCCAATAAGCGTCCCTTCCTCATTCTGCAGATGAATCCAGTTACTTTCGTTTCAAGTCTGCAATTCCAGCTTTGGAAGATGTGCGTTATTCAAGAAGTAATCACTTGTCGTCTATTGTCCATAGACGATCCCGCTGACTGTTGATTGTTTTCTATTTTATTTTTTGACGAGAAACATTGCTTTGTCTCTCCTTTTGTCGTCCGCGCGATTGCGAACAACCGGGTCGATGGAAAACGACAGAAGAGAGAGTAAAAGGAACATGAGGAAGGAAGCAGACAGAAAGTGAAAGCCAGGACAAAGTTTGAGTTTAGCGGCTAGTTTCCTGGAGACCTTGTGGCCTAATGGATAAGGCGTCGGCCTCCGGACATTGTGGGTTCGAGTCCCATCAAGGTCGAGTGCTTTTTTTTGTGCCTGAGTTGGCCTTTGTCCTTGTTACCCAGGTTGTTTTACACAGAAGCATGAATTTAGAACCCCATTCAATATGTAGAGTTTCTTTACGCCAATCGAAAATTTGAGCTCCCCAAAATGTGATGAATGATCTTTATCCAGATATAAGTTTTGTGTGACGAGGGCTGTTTATATATATACATATAGACACAGACTTCGTTATTGTTTTTTTTGTAAAGGGTTTATTATCCAGGTGCAATGGTTTTTCTTTTTCTACGAGTCGTACATGAACTTTGCGCCAGTTAAAAAAATATATGACGGACTGAGAAGCCACAAGTATTATTAGCGGACAAACTCACAGACGCACGCACTAACAGGAAAACCCATTAAATCACGCACGCGATCAGACTGACGGCCTTTCTTAACTGGACAAATGTATGTGATGACATCCATTGGGCCAAGTAAAATGTAAAACAAACGAAACCAACAGTTCGGAGCGTTACCTTTTCATACGAATGTACACTATAGTTGGTCGCACCTGGTGCGTATGCACGGCGAATTGCAGGACAACGCACATTCGTCCGGATAACAAAAGACTTGAGGACTGCCTGAGCGAAGACACAATCAGAAGCCCAGAAAAAAACATACACGCGCAAAGAGCTCAGAGGGACAGAATACATCCAGTTTTTGTATAAAAAAAGCTCTGCTTCTGCAACTGCCTCAGATGACGCGAAGCCTGCTGGGATACTTCATCGCCATTGCCATCGGGGTGCTTTTCCTCCTGGTGTTCCCCATCATAAGCGTCTGCGTGTGGTGCTGCATCGTTCGGCAGGACGACCAGAAGAATACAGCGATGAATACATCCAGAAGATGCCTCATCATTTGTTTGGTGGCCATTGTCATTGCAGCAAGTTTCCTGATGTGGGTATATTAAGTCTTTGATTGTCATAAAGCAACATCACTTTCTGCTGTGTTCCTGTGATTGTTGCTG
The DNA here is from genome assembly GCA_004794575.1 of Lanistes nyassanus. NCBI lineage: Eukaryota > Metazoa > Mollusca > Gastropoda > Architaenioglossa > Ampullariidae > Lanistes > Lanistes nyassanus. Next base: position 30,266 of record SMGT01005560.1, read on the forward strand.
AGCGATACTAGTTAAGGCTGTTTCTGCAAGATTTAATGGGTTAAAGTCCAGTAAATGTTGTTTCTGTTATTCTTATCTAATTACCAAACTGTGATGTTTTCGCTGTCGTTATGATACTAGCACAAATCAGGACTATTCCTGTGATTGCTACATAAACAATGTCAGTCATTAATATGTCCCTAAATGTTATGCTATAGAACATGTTCGGACATCGAATAGTCAGTGTGGTTTCTCAGTGTTGAGAATACTCCAGACAGTAGCTTTTATTCCCTGTGATTTTTGAAAGTAACAGTTGTTAAAGGATCGTCTTTGTACTGCGAGTGGAGCTTGCGAGTTTTAATCCTGTAACCGTTTATGCAATACATGGCCAGTCGCTGGCATTTCTGCCAAGTCGTCGACAACATGGCCTCAAAGCTATCAGTTACCGTACAAGCAAGCATACAAGCAGCTGTGGAATTGTGGTCGGTTATAATGAAAGGCATTCAGGTAAAAATAAAATTAACTATTCTAATAGGTGCCGTAGATTTCTCTTACCTGTCTTGCAGAGATAGGTGGCTTTTTAAGGTCAGAGGTAGGCGTTCAGAGGTGGGAGTAGGGGTGGGGGCGAGGGTGGGGAGAGCCATAAACTGTGGCACCCGTTGACTGTAGTCAGTCAATCCTGGTCGTTTGATAGAAGACTTGCTGCCATTCCCAACCTCACCCCCACTCATCTCAGAGTCTTCCCCTAGCTCATCTGTTCCCAGAACAACCGTTCACGACCTTTCGTATAAATTTGCCGGCATAAGCTGGCAACCTTATTGCACAATGTCCTAGAGGACAAAATGACGTTGATATTAGTCTAACTTGTGACCTTGATAGGTAGTCTAACTTGTGGGCTGACCATTCGGGATCTGGCCGACAGTTTTTGATTACTGTGTTGTTGAGTTCTTGCTGACAGCGCCGGGGCAGCGTGTGGCGTGAGTTCCAGTGTTATAATGCCCAAAAACCTGGGCGCCATGCACACGGCCGTCAGCTATGGCGTGGAGGACGCCAATACCTTTGTGATCAAACTCAAGCTGGTGAGTACTCACTGCTGTGAGGTGAGGGTGCGTGAGGCAAAGGGAGGGGTCCAGATCGAAGTATTGTAGCATGGGGGAGGGGGGAGAAAAAAAGGACGACGGACATGTGTGTCGGAATTAGTCAAACTGTCAACGTTTCGGGACATGACATCTTCAGAATAGACAAAACACACCAATAGACTAAGACAGGAAGAAAGAAAGAAATACAGGAAGAAAGAAAGAAAAGGAAAAACGGAAGAGAGAACGAAAGAAAGAAGGAAGGAAGAGACAGAACAAGAGAGGGAAGCTAAATAACACATGTGGCATAGCAAATGAGAATGAATTTATCGAAAAGGTACAAGGAATGACTTGATGTTATTAATGTGCGCTTGTTGTCTTTCTCTGGTGACGTAGCAACTGAGACACGTGCTGGACACGAACCTCTTCTTTCTGGGGAACGTCAGCAGTCACCAGCTGCTAGGTGTGTGACGAGTAGCTATTACCTACACCTTTGTCTGTGTGTGCGTGCGTGCGTGCGTGCGTGCGTGTGTGTGTGGGGGGGTTGTTTGAGAACATATTTGTCATTTACATTGGCCTTGTGGGGGGTGACTGGCACAACTAACAAACAAATAAACAACAACAAAACCCCAGAAAAAGGACGACAGAAGAAAAGGAAAGTAAAGGCAGGCAGACAGACAGCCAGACAGGCCACCCGGTACGCATCCACTGAATAGGCGATAACGCATTCAATTCGGCCGGCTCAGTAGGGGATAGGGCATGCGGCCGTGCAGGCTGCTGGCTGTATCACTTACTGAATAGCAGGAAGGCAGACAAAATAGAAAAATTGAACGGAAGATATGAAAATCGAACACTGGTTTTTCAGCTAATGCCCCATTGCTTTAACCATTCGGCTACGGACCACCACGGCAGATTCTGTTCATTCTAGCGATAAGAAGTTGCACTGTGACGTGTTGGCTCCTGCACGTTCTTATGGTTATGATAAACAAGCTCCGACGCAGTGCTCCGAACGGGATGGTCAACGGATTGGTTTTAGGAACTGAAAATTAGGAGTTCGAATCTCCGTGGCCAATTTTTTCTTTCTTTGTTATTTGTGGGGGTGGGGGTTAGGGGAGAGGCAGGGGTGAGGTTTTGGGATAATTCCTGCTATTCAGTAAGTGATACAGCCAGCAGCCCGCACGGCCGTATGCCCTATCCCTTACTGAGCCGGCCGAATTGAATGCGTTATCGCCTATTCAGTGGATGCGAGCCGGGTGGCAGGGAGGCAGGCAGGCGGGCAGACAGGCAGGCAGGCAGGCGGGCAGACAGGCAGGCGGGGAGATAAAAGAAACATAAAGAAGAACGGACATAGATTAACGAAATGCCGAACAAAAGAGAACGCTTATTGTTATTTCCCTCTCTCTCTGTACATCTGTGCTTTTCGATCTGTTTCTATCTTGCTCTAACTGTGAGTCCCCATGCCATACCTGGATCCCCCGCCCCCCACTAACTACAGTGCAATGTAATACTCGTCTTGTTTCAAAACTACAGTCAGAGGTGGGTTGGATGAACGTTCTTAACTTCCCTTCCGGTCATGAAAGCGTTATGACGCCCGATGGTCCCGTGTATTTTACTGGGGCTTTTACGTATGGACAAGCGATAAGAGCGGCCATGCAACCCAACCCATCACTGTTCATTGTGTGTGGGTCCGCTCACTGTACAGAGATGACCGACAACATGACGGAAAGGATAACTGACATGCTGATCGGACTTTTCGACATGGACGAAGTGCTGGAGAACATCAGAACAAGTAAGTCTGTCTCCAGGCTGACTGGAGGAATCTTGTCAGAAGTAATACAGCGCATTGTTTTAATACGTATCGTACTCTTCACGGGGCATTCCGCGTCCGCGTTTCTCGACATGCTAAACATTTTCTCCTGTTCGCTCAGTTTTCCAACCAGTCAGATTGCGAATTTTGGCGCGAGGGTCTCATCACCAGCTTGACGAACACTAGAGGCATGATGGTCGGGTGGCTATGTCTGTGTATTTCGTGCGCACATCAGACCAAATCTGGAGTTTGTTTTTGTTACTTTGATATCAACTAACTAGTCTGGAAATTCTATTGTGTGATCGGATTGGTAGTCTCAGAGTAGAGCCAGTGTCGCTACAGAGATAATTAAAAATCAGAAGTAGGATCTCTGGAATGAAGGCACGATGGACTAAAACGTCATTGATATCTACGAATTCCGAGGTGAATTGCACAACAACAACACCAACGCAAATAGCTTGCCTCTTACAAGCTAATAGGTGCGTGAGTTTGGAGCATAAGTGGGTATCCAGCCGTCTTCACACTTTCTTCAGTTGTAGCCATGCTTTATGATGGCATGATGACTGACCTTCTGAAAGTTGAGAGAAAAGAAAACAGGTGACAGCGGCTTGGGGTAATAAAGGAACACCAAAAAGGACTGAGCCAAGCAGAAATTAGACAGACAACAAGTCGACGTTTCGGGGCATAGCCTTGTCTTCAGGACAACACAAACAGACACAGACACAGAGACAAACAGACACAAACAGATACAAACAGACACAGACACAAACAGAGACAAACAGACACAGAGATAAACAGAGACAAACAGACACACAGAGACACACACAGACACAGACACAAACAGACACAGAGACAGACACAGAGACAAACAGACACAAACAGACAGAAACAGACACAAACAGACACAAACAGACACAAACAGACACAAACAGACACAAACAGACACAAACAGACACAAGCAGACAGAAACAGACACAGGCAAAAGATAAAAATCACTTAGCTGACAAGGACGTCTGTCATGCATGATCGGTGGACACGAATCTGCCCCGAAACGTCGACTGTTTGTGTGTCTAATTCCCGCTTGGCTCAGTTCTTTTTGTTGTACCTTTCTGAAAGTTGGTATTATGCCGCTGTGACTTTTTTCCGATAAAGACAAATTTTACGTTTCCTTTCAACCGTCTGTCTATCGATCTGTCATTTTTGGATGTGTGAGCTTCATTGCGTAAATGCACCAATGAATACGTGAGTGTGTGTGTGTGTGCGTGCGTGCGTTGGTGCGTGTGCGTGTGAGTCTGCGTGCGTGTGCTCGAGAACATATGCATGTGTGTGTCTGCAAGAGCTTGAGGTGATCGTCTGCCGCAGACAGCGCGTGAGTGCGTTTGTATATCTGTTGACATGCGATTGAACAGGAGGAATGTCTGCACTAGTTTTCCGAAAGTGGTCATGTGTCTGGATGACAAAAGGCCTTTACGCGAGTTCCCTGTTTGCAGATGCCACGTTTATACGAAACAATATAACGATACTTCAGGACTTAAACAAACAGACGGCCAGACAGCGGGACGGTGCTGTGATCGTCATGAGAGAGCAAAGTGCATCGTGCGGAGGCTGTCTTGACGCAGATATAAAAGAGCTGGTGAGTTCACGCCACGCACGCCTCACAGACGCCCTCGTAGGTCCTGATATTTGGTAGAGTCATTGATGTTAACGATTACGTCCTGAGAGACTGTTAGGTAGATGTGGGAATGAAGTGGTGTATCTGGGAGGCTCTAACCATGGCAGGCCCTCGAAACGGTTGCAGGAAGTTCATAATGATGGCATCCTTTCAATGTCTGCTTGTCGTGTGATTATTTCAGCCACCAGGCGTTGTTTTCCCTACGGGAGATTCCCAGTTTCTAATACGCTAAGAGAAGAATATCTACGGTGCGTCTCGTGATGAGAACCTGCCACGCTAGTGCGTCCTTGTGAGTGAGGATTATAGACTGAATTAATCCGTATGCACGTCAACGCGTCTGTAATTTTCTATTTATCTGAGCATTGAAATTGGCACTTGTAGGCCGAGTTACACAACTAAAGATTTGTGGGTATGTCTGCGATTCTGTGAGAATGAAAGGGAACGAAAGATGAGCAGACGGTGAGGTGGAATGTTCTTGTGTTGCTGGGAATATCCACAGGACTGAGTCTCTACCAGACACAATCTGTAGAGGAAACGAAATAGGGCAATGCTGGTGTGTGTGTGTGTGTGAGTGTGTGTATGTGTGAGGGTGTGTGTGTGTGTGAGTGTGTGTGTGTGTGTGAGTGTGTGCATGGGTGCGTGCGTGGAGTGCGTGCGGCGTGCGCGCGAGCGTGAGAGAGAGCGAGAAAGAGAGAGTTCACTCTCCGATCGCTCCCGCCCTCTCTCACTCACAAATGAAAGGGTGCGATCATGCAGGCAAGAGTACACATAGCCACACGCGTATGCACACTTCCTCGCTCGCTCACTCAGTTACTCACGCACTTTTCAGATGTCACTCTGTAAACAAGAAGTCTTCAAGTTAGAACACTTTTGCTACCGATGCAGAATACATTTCAAATTGATGTAGAACACTTTAGATTTGTTGGTGCTAAACTAGTGTAAAAAGTGTTCTAGTCTGTGTTCTGAAAAGCATTCACATGGCCGGAAAATATATATATATATGGTGTTCTGAAAATGTTCCAAATGTGTGCCAGCATGAAGTATTCAGTCCAGAAGGGGCTTGCTAAGAACACTTAGAACACATGCAGCTCGCATCTTACTTAATTAGATATGGTAGCAAGCAGCCAAAACGAACGTCCAGAAATTAGCAGATGTCTGGAAATTAAGGGAAATATTAACTATTTAAACTATTGTTATTATCATATGTTCGCGATCGTTATATTACATAGCAAAAATCTGGCTATGAGTGACTGTGACAGACTATGATTCTTCAAGAGCATGTTTGACCCTCATAGGCATTGCATGCTGGGGCGGCTCCCTTTACACAGTGGGAGGGGTCGTCAGTTTGTGGCCAGAGACCCGACCCATAGAGTAAGCGTTTTGTGCGCTTAAACTTACTAGTGTGTTGAGAGGTCGTAAATCTGTGGCCAGAGACCTGACCCCCATGTGCATGTAAACTGTATAAATATATACCCGAATAGCGGATTTTTTCCTGTGTCCGAAAACGCTGTTTCGGCGAAGTTAAAATAAGCTATTCGCCTCTTGGAAGACCGAATAACTTAATTATTACCGAATAACGAGGGAAAAATAGGCTATTCGGGTTTCGTGCATAAGAAATTCGAGGAACTTATTCTAGAATAACATCGATGACAGGAATAAGTCAGTTATTCGGTTGTCATGCATACGGGGCCCAGCAAATACAGTATGCTTTCTGTGCGCCATCGTACTGAAATTGCTAGTCTGCTGAACTGTATCCCACAGAGTACTTTGCTTCCATTGCATGCGATAAGAAAACAACTTTGATATTTGTTGCCTCAGATATCGAAAGGTAACTAAAAAATTTCCCTGTCCAAGGAAAACCTGGATTTCCAAGCAGTCGATGACTTCATCTTTCAAATAAACCGAAGCATCTCTGGTGACGTCAGAGGAGAGGTTCGTTATCGCTGTTATGATGTCTGGGTGCATTGATGTGCTTGCATCTATGAATGTGTGTAGCCGCCCTTAGATAGTCACCAGTGATGGCGCAGACACCTACGGAGTATTATATCATTCACAGATTAGACTGAGAAGTTATTACATCTTCTAGCTTCACTCTAACAGGCGAAGCGAGAGTCCCAATTAAAAACAGATTTCCTAAATGTACGAATATACAGGTAGGTGTATGTGGATGTGAGTGAGAACCATATTATGTGTTGCATGGTTTACAAGGATGTTAGATGTATTGTAAACGTGTGGTAAACTTCTAACACGCTTTGCTGGGGGACCCCGAAGGGAGGCTGGAATTGCTGATGTATCCCCCTTGGAGTGTAACTGAAGAGCTATCCACTGTTCTGCTTAATTCTCTCCTCATGCTCCAAGCCATAATACTCTTCTTCCGGTTCCTTTTCCTTCTCTTCCCCCCTCCTGCCTATCTTTCTTCACTTTCCTTGTCCTCATTTTCCAAATCCTGCTCTTCAGTTGTTATCTCACCAGCGTGGAGTTCCTCTGCTCACGTGACACTCTCACTGCGTGACCCTGTCACTAGTATGGCGTTCCTCTGCTCACGTGACACTCTCACTGCGTGACACCTGTCACTAGAATGGCGTTCCTCTCTTAATGCCACAGTTAGATTTGACTCTCGCCTGTGAGAACTTTTTACAGAAAAACGCACGTGCGGACTCCGCCATCTTTCTTACCATTGTTTTTCACACTACGTTCTGCAGATGAAGGACGACGTGGGCAGCGTCGTGGGATCAAACTTCGACGCGAACATTCAGAGTAAAGTCCCTTTCCTTTCATCTTCAATCTCTTTTCCCTTCTTATTCTGGTCTTCCTCCCCCCCCCCCCACTGCTCATCAGTTTAATGCTAGAACTAAATTAAGGCAGAGCCAAAGGGTGTCATAAGGAAAACTTCACTATCGGACCTCTCTGCCATATTTCTCCTAATCAGACATTAACTATAAGATGTGCTTTAATCATATAACACATTTATTTTGTCTTAGCCGTTATATAAAGAGCCATCAACTCTATGAGATCATTAATGACTGTGAATGGTCGTGTTGGTGAGTTAATCGTCTTGGGTGTCTTCGCTGAGAGATGTAAGCAACTCGAGAGGCTCTTTGCTTGGGTAGGGCATTTCCTAACTGGACCAATGTGGGTCTTACTTGGCCGACAGCGAACTTGTGGAGACATAGCCAGGAGGTTTGGCGAACTAGACGCACATCTGTTTAAGTAAGGCTTTTAGGCTGACATTTCCTCGCGAAGCCCTCGTTTTTAAGTTGAAGCATCTGGGCGTGGTAGATAGTGCGAACGCTTTGCGAAATCGAGAACAACGTCTGTGTAGAGTTGCTCATAATAGAGATTCCGCTTGACTCAGGTGTGGACGTGAAAGGGGAACTAGACAAGATCTTCAACAACACGATCGAGCCTTTGTTTACAGCACTCGACATGTTGGAGGAAAAAGTGAGCTACGGTTTGGTTTTGCCCCTTATGGAATGCAGACCACCAATAAGTGGGCCTGGTGTGTTGTCTGTGTTGATGTCGGTTCTGTGTCGCTGTCAGTGTCTGTGTCCAAATGTCATTGACAGGGTCACAGCTGGTGGGTCAGTGTCAGTGTCGGTTTTTGTCAGTGTCGTTGCGAGTGTCATTTAGGAGTAACCTGTAGCAGATATGCAGCGGTAACCTATGGTTGACATCAATACAATGTATCATAGGTCCAGCACACTTACTTTCTATGCACTTGCCACCTGTTTCTCGGGGTTTGTCTGGGTACCCAAGTTTCATCTCCTATTTCGTTACCTCCATCCTCTCCCCCCACAATCCGCACCATTTATCCCCCTCACTCCTAGAACTTCCGTTATGAGAACGCCTTCAGTGTTGATTTGACGTTAAGCAATCCCACAAATAAACTGTCTCCTTGTCTGTTTCTCATCTTGTTTTTTTCTTCTTCATTCCCCCCTCTCTCTCTTCCAGACGGTCACTCTCTACTGTCTTGAATAAAAGTAAATCTAAATCACCATTTAACTTTCTTTGAATGCCTCTGAAGTACCTTCTATCGTACCTTGAATATGTCTAACTTACCTTTCAACGTACTTTGAATAAGTTTAAATTACCTTCTATCGTACCTTGAATTTAAAAAGTCTACATTACCATCTAACGCACCTTGAATAAGTATTAATTATTATTTACCGTTCCTTGAATAATGGGTCTTAATCACCATATTGCATTGAGCTTATGACAAACATCATCGACATCTTGTTGCTGTCATTGCAGTATTCGGTGTTTGGTTCACAGGTCGATAGAAGTTCCCGCGAATACGCAAGAAAGGCTGATGAGTACATCAATTCAGCGCACGAATACCGCGCCATCTGGTGGGTCAGTCTGGTCTGCAATGAGGGAGTTACCATTGGTTGTATTCTTACCACCCAGTATATTAGCTCTTTAACCTCCGTACCGCTAATCCCCCCCCCCCCAGAAAGGTTATAGACACACTATTATGCAATATGCATGTTGTATCCATTTCAACAACCGCACACTTAGACAATGAGGGCAACAGAGATAAACAGATGAAGGCAGTACAATAAAGAACAGTTCCCCTGTACTGTAGCACTGCTTAAACTGTTAGAAATGTCATGCAGCACCAAGGATTCCCAAGCGCAGATTCTGCTGTCAACCTTTGCAGTACCTCAGCTTCCGGTGAGCAGCTATCAGAGACTTAACCTGCAGTACGTGCGACAGCACAAGTAATGACTGGTATCTTCCAAATACGAACGAACGAACTAACGAACGAACGAACGAACGGACGGACGGACGGACGGACGGACGGACGGACGGACGGACGGACCGACCGACCGACCGACCGACCGACCGACCGACCGACCGACCGACCGATTGATTGATTGATTGATTGATTACAATCCTTTCGTTTGCTTAGGACAGCAGTGTTGGTCCTGCTGCTGTGCATACCGCTTGTGGTGGGGTTGCTGTTGCTGATAGGGGCGTGCTGTGTGTGGAGAGGCACCGAAGCAGACGACTGGCCGACGACAGAAGAAAGATTCAAGTGTGGGCGCGTCAAGCTATGCGCGTGAGTAGCTCGGACCTTGGGGACTCCGTGGACTGGGGTGGAGATGTGATGGTATCCAACAGAAACGCTAACGTTGCGCGTGTGATCGTGTACAGAGAAAAGGGTGACATAGGTTTTGCAATGCCCAGTCCAGCTCGGAGATAGGTACCAGTTCACAGCTGGGTGGGGATGGTGGGGGAGGGGTGGTGGTGGTGGTTGTGGTGGTTGTGATTGTGGGGATGGTGGGGGAGGGGTGGGGGTTGGTGCTCAACGAATGCCGCCGTCCAGACGAAAAACTACAATCGCTGTTGTTTGTGTTCATAAATGTGGACTATAACTATGCTCGATCCAGCTCATCTAGCAACTGGCGTTACTCTGGGAAGAGGCCGGGAGTGCTTGTCGTAGGCTGAACTGCCTTCTGTATCCACTGCGCCTTGGCGTGTTTCAGGGGTGTGGCTTTGATCTTCATAGTCTCGCCAATACTCATGGTGCCCACCACACTGCTGTACATCCTTGGGGCGCCGATAGAACGCTACGTGTGCCAGAAGCTCAGCAACCCGCCAAAACTAGAGGAGGTGGCTTGAAGGACTGGGGTTGGGGGTAGTGGGAATCATAAGTGTATAACAATGTTAAGCTTGACTTCAGTTCATCGAAGGAATGCAAAGAACAAGACAGTTTTTACCAGGTCTCTTTTCACTCGGTTTGAGCACTTTTTTGGGGTGGGGGGGGGGGCAATATATATATATATAAATTTTGTCTTATTGTAGAGATCGCGACGCACACTCGTACATAACTATAATTATTCGGCAATAACATAAAACATAACATCGCTTATGCATGTCAACAAGAGGTAGTATACTGAGGGTTGTTGTTCTTGTTGTTGTTGGTGTTGGTGTTGGTGGTGGTGGTTGTGGTGGTGGTGGTGCTGGTGGTGGTGCTGGTGTCCCGTATATGCTGGGATATTTGCATGCAATACGTGTGTCTGGTTGTGACCTTTGGAAACTGTTAAAAGCTTATAAACTTAAGACAGTAAAGGATAGTTTCGTGTTGTGTACAGTTTGCTGCCTTGTTTGCTTACAGCAATATTCTACAATGGCTAAACGTCTGGCAAATTTAGACCTCAGTGCCATTTCTTATTCCTTTTCGGATCGCAAGTCCAATTTCTCCACTTCATGGCTTTTGGAGTAAGTCAACTTGTCAGTAAATGGATAATTGTTAAAAAAAAAAGACTGTGCAAACATACGTTAGCAAGTGCGCGCTCATGTATAGCACACACACACGCGCGCGCGCGCGCACATGCACGCACCCCTCCCGAACACACACATGCACGCACGCACGCACACACAAATGCAAGCACGCCCGCACACATATATATATATATATGCACACTACTGGATATATGAAGGAATCTGTAAGTTGGCCTGCTTGCTTACGTTCATATCCATGTGCCCCTATTATCAATTTTACGATTAGAGGATTCCAGATGCAACACATCATGTCGCATTCAAGACCCATTAGCTCTCACTGTCATTGTCACAGCTCTCCTGCTCGGCTATCTTTCTAGTAGCCAAAACCAACACGAGCTATTGTGAAAGAGCACACATTCAAGTAATGATTTTAAGTATAAGCGACTCTACTAGAGTATTAGCATTAGTATTAGCATTAGTATTAGAGTGGAACCGTATGCTGTGGGGCCTGGTTAGCTCAGTTGGTAGAGCTGAGGACTAGCAGATGGAAGGCTGCTGGTTCGAATCCTGGTGTGGCCAAGGATTATTTCCTGGAGCTAAACATTGTGCAAACTCCAATCGGCCATTTCCCCACACATTAAACTGCCTGTCCGCACTGACCATCTTACTGCAGCCATCAGTCTGGTGGTTCTTTCAGTGCATAGTTTAGTAATAGGAACCCATCCCCCATAGTGCGAAATCACCGCGAGGTGGAAGCACTGTCCCTCTAAATAACCACCACCACCATATGCTGTCACTCTCGTCGCTGTGCTGTTGCAGGTCGTGTCGCGATGGAAAGACTCTGTATGTTGCAGCTAAGATGGCTCCACTTATTCAGCCTGCTTTGGACGAGGTCAGAAGTTTCAAAAATGTGAGTTTGCATCCAAGGCTTTATCAAGAACTTATTTTAATTTCTTAAGTCACTCGACGATTTGATGTTAGTCGAGTGTCAAAGATCGAAGACAGCAACAGGTAGGAGAACTTGATAAAACTTTATATTTCAAACAACATTAAAATTGTTGGGGGTTTCGGAATAGGTGAGTTGATGAGATGAAACTTGTCACATTCAGACCCTAAAATGGGTACATCAGTGGAAAACCATCCACACAGCCATAGCTGTTTTGGTCCGTGGCGTACATACTGGCGACAAGATTTGATCAAGTTCATTCAGTGAAATAATCTTGAATTGGATCGACCTTAAATTTAAAACAAGGGAACTGGACCAAGCTAAGACATGACAAAGACAAAGACGAAGACAATCTACATGTTTCGGGGCACTACCCCTTCATCAAGACGACACAAAAGCGACGAAGAAACGAAAAAAGAAAAAAGAGAAAAAGACTTAGCTTCAGTAGATGTGGCGTATGGGCTGGACAGCAGGAAAATGACTAAGGGACAGTGAGTAAGAGGGGTCAAAGAAGGGGCAGCCAATCGCCAGGTGGGTAGGAAAGGGTAGGGAAGAGTAGGGGTGGAGAGGGGGCGGGGGTGGAGAGAGAAGCGCGGGTATGGGGGTGTCAGTGTGGGAGAGAAGGAGGTGAGAGAAAAGAACTAATAGAGAGAGAGAGGAGGAGGAGGGGTGAGGGGGTTAAGGGAAAAGGAGGGAGGTGGGGGGTCAGTGTTTGAGGTTGAGACCAGTGGGTGCCATGGTACCAAAATGGGTAATGAAGTAGGATTCCATATTCTTACGGTCAATGGAATCGCCCTTCATTTTCCAGATACCAC
>SMGT01005560.1:43372-66547 GCA_004794575.1 Lanistes nyassanus
ATGTCGTGGAAAATTTTGTAAAATCGCCGACCGGAGGCCTACCTACTGCCGAAGAGAGTACCGTCTCTATCCCAGCCGATAAATCTACGTGGTGTCTCGTTTCGTTCATCTCGCCAACTCTCTTCGCTTTCACTCTCCCATTCAAAGGAAGACAACAGCGCACTGTGAAAGCTCCTCTATGTGATTGTCAGGAAGATAATACTCACAAGACAATTAAAATCGATCTTTCCCAATACTGGATTGAATACAGTCCGGTTCTTATATATGTTTCTTTGGGCGGAATAACTAATTATGTCTTCCTAAAGTTTTCTCAAGATTTAAAGAAAGGAACCTGAGTTTGAAGAGGGATTCTTTGCAGTTAAATTTAATATCCTTATCAGAAAAATCCGCCGGCCGGATTCCAACCAGAGAATTTGTCGAGGAGCAGGGCAACGATTAATTAAGTAGCAGATCTAGCGCAAAGAAAACATGCAATATTCATTCATACACAGTAGTTGGGTAAAATCCTCTTTCACTATTACAATTCGGCAATCAGGGTAATATATGCACTCAACCTCTCCAGTTAAATCTTCAAAAATACATGTATAAGATGGCCCAAATCCCGGACATACAATCAACAGAGCCTTAAGTAGAGAGGGAGGAGTAGCTCCATGCTTGCAGAGGAGTTATTTAAATGTGGAAGGTTCAATACGAATTACCCACCTGGTGTGGCAAGTGTGCCAGTGGCGTGGGGATGCAGTGGGCCTAAAAAGCAGGAAGAATAACTGGCCCCCCCAAAAAAACAGTCTTCATACAAAAGGAGAACCACATATTTCTTTGCGGTAAAGTCAAGACGCGCGTTTGCGCACGGACATCCGTATTTCTGTATTCCGCATGTAAATGCCAAGTGTGCGTCATCATGTGCTTTTTATTCATGCAAGTACCAGCTTCTGTGAAAATGCCGCAGTGTTTCGTTTGTGAATTGTGTCATTTTTCAGGACTCCTTGGAGCCCGCTGTCAACTTTGACGTAACTCAGCTAGTGACCGCCATGGCGGCCATAACCCTTGATGCCCGTGGTGACCTTGACGCCCTGTTTAGTGGCGTGGGACCCGCCAATAATATGCGCACAAATGTAAGTAACAGTGCCCTGCGGCAAGCGAAGTGGAACGTGAGACACAGCACAGAGTCTTAGAGAATTAGATATTGAAGCTCCTTCAACGTTCTAGTGTACAGTAGGTTACGAACTAGCTATCTTCTATTAAACATCTTACTTCCAACGCCCCCTCTGTTTTCGCATGTTTGTAATGTAATGTGTGTGTGGAAGCTACAGCAGCAAATAGCGCCCACCGCTACTACCACCACCACCACCACCACCACCACCGCGTCCAAACACCACTACCAGCATCACAAAACACAACACCACTAGGGGCAGCCTGTAGCATAGCGGAAACCCGTGCTTGCGTCGGGGTTTGGATCCTCTGTCCGGTATTTTGTGGCACCTGCACTGACGTTTAATTGTCTTTGATGCTGACGACGTGAATAAACAGCCAGCCAAAAGTATCACTAAATCCACCACCATTGCCGCCATCGAGCAAAAAACAATACGAAGAAGACAAGACAAACACGACAAGACAGAACGCAAAAACAGGGCGACAGTCGAACACCACAACATAGCTAGACTGACTTTACCCGGAAGGTTTCCAGAAAGAAATCTTTTCAGGGCATAAGCGTCGTCTGTTCGTCCCTAACTCATTCGGGCGCCGTTAGTATAGTGACTGTATTTTGCGAATACTCCAGTCTTGCTGTTTACCGCACACCCCTGCTTGATTTGCAGGTGTCAGAGATGGCCGAAACTGTCAAGGGCATCAGGGACAAGGCCAAGGGAGCGGGTAGAACGGTTTTGGTAAGATGAATGTAATGCACATAATAAGTAAAGTGAACAAGTAATAAATTTGACAATGAGAATGCCCAACGGTACGTCGTGTAGCACGCGACGGCTGATTGCGTCTCTGCTTGATTGGACAGGTTGGATTAATGTATGACGTCATAAAATGGGCAGAAGTGTGGCGAGGGTGCTTAGCTTTGCATGCAATATGAGACAATTTATGTATGTTTGAAACAGAACTACCAAATATAACTATGCGAAGAATATTGACATCTTACCAATCACTGTTTCCATCTTTGACCTTCTGCACTTTTTTGTTGTTGCTGGGACGGGTAGAGATCGCTGTCTATTTCTTCTTTGTCTAACAATATTGCGGTCTTTTTCTTTCTGTAGAAACACAGGCGTATATATCTACATACATATATGTAAAAACAAACGTCGCTATTCCTGAGATCTCATAATTGGGGTAGGAGGAGAGAGAGAGAGAGAGACTGAGAGAGATATAACAGGTGTAAGAGAAGAGGAAGGAAGACTACCCGATGCAGGCCCCCAGTAAACGGGTGCCACACGCAAAGAAGCTAGGTCTGGTGGAGACAGGTTCCGAACTCACAACCCTCTAAATCGGTGACTAGCACGCTTTGCCGTTACTTCCCTACCCGTCCACCAACCCGAAGCCTAGGACGGGGTCCTATGACAGTAGTCCTTTCAAGTTTGAAACATAAGAAAGTCAGTTTTACAAATCCCTCCCCCCCAAGCTTGGTGAGGAAGAAGTCCGATTTTGTTGTTGTTGTTGTTGTTGTTCTTTGCGACCGCAGCTGAAATGAGAACCTATGACTGCATGTTAACTCCTGTCGGATGCGATTAAGATTAGACTTTCTAAATCATCGTTTTTATGTTTGATTCAGGTTGCAGATTATCTGGATCCAATGACAGAAGGCATGGTAAGTGTACTTTGTAGGAAACTTGCTAATTAGGCCTAATAGAAGTGTGAGCGCAGTGACTGGACGAGCCTATGGAACAGGGCAAGGTGGATACACAAGGGAAGGATAAACAGGAAAGTGGAAAGAGAAAAACAACGCCAAGTCCGAAAAAAACCCTTAAGTTCTGACAGTATGATTAAAGTTAATTAATACTTCTGTACAACCCACTCCTTCCAAACGCCCTTATCTAGTTCTGTAGATGATAACAACTACCTACATAGATTAAAATATCTACATCCGTAGATGAAATATCTACCTCTGTAGATCAAAATATCTACCTCTGTAAATCAAAGTATCTACCTCTATCGGAAAAGCTTTCAGCAACACTTACCTTCCTTCTCATGCAGCGTAACGGCTCATGTGCCAGCCTATAAGATTTCGAGGTGAGCATGGATATATTCCGACTGTGTACAATGCTGCACTGTATTTCGACAAAGATTCTTTACGACGTCGGCTACAATTAAGTAACGAGTCTGCTCTAAAGAAAACCGTGTAAATGTAGACGGAATAGAAAGACTGAATCTGTCTGACAGCTCAGGTCCGTCTTCTGTTAAAATTCGACCCGTTTTCTCAACTTTGCAGACAGCGATGACGCTGATTTCCATTAAGCTGATCACTCCAGCCACTGATGTAAGGGTGAGTCTATACCCCCACCCACCCTTCAGTTGTGAAATCCTTCAGCACTTGTTTCAGCAAAGGTATTCCCTACCGCACCTCCTCCCCCCCCCCCACACACACACTTCCGAGCAGCGCAAAGTTTGTCGCTGACGCTAGTGGCACAAAAATTAAAACGAGTTAATAATATTAAGGAAGCGATAGGGGGAAAGTTCGAAATTTATTTTCATGAGCCCAAAGGGATCACTAACCCACTGGGATTTCTAACATTTCTAACATTTCCAACAGCCCCTTTGTGTGCATTACAGTCTCTGCGCAACAAAATTTAAGACTACGGAGCACGAAACTCTCAATTACGATATTGAAAAGTTACGAAAAATGTTTTCCTACTTAAAGAAGTCTTAGAGAGTGTCGTTTTTTCAATAATTTGACAGGTCTATGCATCGGCTGTCAGAAAAAAATGACACTAACACCCAGGGCAGTCTTATTCCCTCCCCACGCTCTTAAATCGGTTGCCCGAGGGTTAGCCATTAATGACTAAGAAAGATTTTCAATGGCCTGTGACCATTGGACACCGCACTTCGCAACAAAGTTCCTGTCTTTTGTAACGTTATGGTTTCACAGGTAGGGGTCTCGGCACCATAAGATCCGATCTAACATTATCATAGCCACCAAATGTGAGAGTTAGATGTCACGTCACCACACACTCGTCCACAACCCGAACGCCGGCGCATGTTTGGTCGTCTCGATATACTTTATTAGTCACCACAGCGTTACACGGCGTGACGGTTATCATTAATTTTAATAACTCTGTCTAACATTTCTCCACCTATACGCGATTCTCCAGCTATCCCTATCGGTATCCATCTCCTCCCTTCACCTGATGGTCGGGATATCTGCTGATTACCCCCCCCCCCACTTTACTTAAATGTGAAGGTTTCAATTCCCAAGATCCGCATGTGTGGCTGTGATTGGTAGCTGTGCTCTGAGTGACTTCTGTGGACAGTGAATGTTTTGGAGTATGCTGTGTCTGCATATGGGTGAACGAGTGCTGGGCATCAAAAGAGTATTTCTGACCTTATAGGTGTGTCTGCTGTGCATTCTGCTGAGTGCACTGAAGGTCAAGTCCTACACCTGTCATACGTGGAAAAGTTCTATACTGATCTGTACTGCATCTATCCCTGTACATAACATACATGAGACCTACAGCCTAACGGCGTATTGTTAGACTTTGCAGTCTCTTTGGTTCGCCATCTTTGTACAAGTACTCAGCCGGCAATGGAGGGTGGGTGGGTGTTTGTTGCTTAACGGCCTGTCACGAACTCAGTGCATATCAGGACGTTGTTGCTTAGACAAAGTTTACGTGCTGCCACACGTGCTGTCGCAACACGGGCCTCAGTCCCACCCAGTCACATTATACTGGCACTGAACCAACCAGTCCTAGTTCTGTTCCCTGTAGCGCCAGGCGTCTGGGCAGGGCAGCTACTAAATTGGCAATTTTTAAATCTTAGATATGACTCTGCCAGGATGCGAACCACCGACCTCCCTCCTCGGAAGCGTTAACCACTAGAACACAGAGGCGGTCTTCAGCTGTCAATGGAACAATTACAATTAGTAATGAATTTAAGACAGCGAAACGTGTTATTTGCATCTAATATGAATGTTTGAACCCATTTCCAATTCTGCACAATTCCAAGCTGTCCAACTCTGCGCAGTGTCATGTACGTCAGTAAGAATGGGGATTTTTGCGCGTGGTCAGATGCACGCAAAGGGGTCAAAAACCCAGTCGCTGGGAGGTTTAGTGGCGTGTAAGATTGTAGCTCCCCAACACTGGGCCCATCTTTTTTTCCAGGCCCTTACTTCCAGACTAACCGCCCACGTCATCATGAAAGCTGAAGAGATTCACCTATTCAGCTGAATGTCCACCGATGCAACTGAAATCTTGAAAAAGCTGTCCACGACTTCCTACAAACTGAACGAACGATTTCATACGTTAGATCACAGACGATATTGATGCATGGGGAAGGGGACAGCGGTTGTGGTGAAAACAAAAACGATAAAGCCAAACTCAGCAACAAAAAATTAAAATTATCGCTAAGCTAAAATAATATGTTGAGGAGGGAGGGGAGGTTTTCGGTAACCCGTGCAGAACCTCTCTTTTTTTAAAAACTTTTTAAACTGTTCTTTTCAGGCGAACGCAAATGTCATTCCAGGTCTCTTTACAGCTATACAAGCCTGGCTGCAGGACAAACGAATAACGACGACAGCTTTTGGCAAAGTAAGTGTTCTGTTACACGGAGAAGACAGTTTCGACAAAGTGCTGTGTAACAACTGTTACACAAGGAGAACAGTGTAGCTCCACCTTCTCTCTCTCTCTCTCTCTCTCTTCGCTCTGCCGTTACACAGAAAAACACGATTTCCGTCTGTCTTCGTTTCACTGTTACTGAGAGAAATACGGCATTCTTTCCACCTGAGTTTTCGTTCTTAAGTTTACAAATAAAGTCACGAAAGGGCACAGAAGGTTCGGTAACTTCTGCAGCTGTTTTGTCATTGCAGGTCATTGACGATGTTCGTATTCCTTTCCTGGAGAACATAGATTCGTTTCTTGATCATCTCATTGCCGAGGTAGGCCCCGTTGCGTTATAACAAGATTTTAAAAATGTGCACAGGTACGCGGGCATAATCAGTAGGTTTCTTAGTCATGAACAGGTTCCTTTCCAAAAACCTTTGTTAAGCAGATTTGTTGGTAAGTCAGTGTATTGTACACATGTATCGGTACGTGTGGATGAACGTTTTAGCTTCGGACAACTTTGGATTTGGACATACATGTATATCAGCCATGAGGCTGCTTGAAAACGTAAACTGTATTTGTACACGTGTGAGTGATTTTCAGCTTTTTAAAGATCTCGTTGAAGTATAGAGCAAATGAAATAATCCAGTTATAGTTAATTATAAATTACGTACCTTACTTCTATCTTCTTGTATCTTCCTTAGTTACATTCGTTAATTACATGTTATGATACTGGATTTCAAAAGATTGCTACCTCACCTACGCAAGTTAAACATGTTTTCAATTTACATTGAGTAAGCAATCCATAATTAAAGGAAGAAAAGAACGCGATTGCATATAATCCCCAAACATTTGTTACAATTGCTGCCATCACACTTCGCAGATAGCGCTGAATAAGGTCCCTAAAAATAACTAGTCTCATTGTCAAGCGTCTGTCATCGAACGCACGGCTATCCAGGAGCAGACATTAGGCCTAGCCCAGAATATGAGTTTCTGTAAAATGGAAACTTGTCTGGGTCGCGTAAGTCGGAATTTCTATGCGCTGGTGCACATTAATCTGCCGTCGTTTGGCAGAAAGCAGTAATTCCACTGAGGGATTATTTAGAAAAACGGATATTTTGTGTTCATGACTTTAACTCATTCGAAACTGCAGGATTTTTAAAGTTTCGACTGCCAGACTAAATAAGGGCGATAACAGAGAATTGTGAAAGATAGATTTTTGTGTAGAATATGATATGTGACCCAATAAAACTTACTGTCGTTTGCCTGCGTTTTTCTCGATGATCTATTTTTAGATCCAGCTGGCAAAAGAAAGCAACTCCAATCAAGAGACTTGCGTTGATTTCCCGGCGCGTGGTTAATACCCGTTGTTAAATCCAACATGAGAAGGAAAGCAGTCCAGTCATGTGACTTAGAATCTACCCGTTATCTTTGTAGCTGTTGTGTGCGGAAGTGACCAACGTCTGTCCAATATTTGAAATAGGTGAACGGGAATTGGTTAGTGGACTTCCTGTTTTCTTCTTGCTGTCTGCTGATAAACATTTTTAGAAGTTGACCGACGGCAGACTACAGTAAGTCCGTCAATATTTCGGAAAAGTAAGTTTTAGTGGACTTACGCTTATCTGCCATGTGTATTGCAATGTAAACATGGACTTACTGTTTCGTTATCTCATAATCTAAGAAAACCAGACACTTAATTTTTTTGTCATAAACTAAAGGTTTGATCGATGTTCTGCTGGAACAATAATCTAATTCTGTGCCAGACGTGGACTTCCTGCTTTCTGCCAAATGACGGCGGATTTTTTATTTCGGGCAACAAGTGTGCTGCTCTGAAACAAAATATTTCTGCTGCGAATCGACTGCTTGCTGACCTGACGTATTTCCTCTGCAGCTTGAAACTAACGTTGGCCGGTGCCAACCTCTGTACGCCGTCTACAACGCTTTAGGGCTGGATGGACTGTGCTATGGCGTGGTGGATCCCTTTGTGAGTATGGCCTCCACCCCAGCCTCCCCGGACTCTGGGTTAGTGTTCTTCCACTCACCCAGTTGACGATGGCAACCCATTTTGATGTGACCAGATCACGCAAATAATGTATTACGTAGAATACGCTGTGTGACTTTTCCGTTCTGTGGGAAGCCAGGTCTGGAGATCGTTTTAACTTTACTGTAAAGACTCGAAATGAGTGGAGACTCCAGCTGGAATCTGCCGGTAGTTCCAGAAGGGATGCTGAGTGTACTGGGGGAGTGCGAGCTGGGTAGTATATCTGTGACAAAGTCAGACGAAGATGGGGAGTATTATACATGTATGAATAATCTTGTGCGTATGAAAGAAGGACATGCAGAAAAGTTTTTTTTAAAAACTAAAACCCAAACGTTAGTAAGTTAGAACCCATAACAGGCTATAAAGGTTTTCAGGTCTCTACATCAGCCGCACGTGTCATTTTTCATACAACTCTGACGAAAGACTGAATAATGACAGCCAGGTGTTGTGCCACGACAGTGATGCTGAGCCTAACGGTCGCCATATCTGATGGTTTGTTTTTAATCTCAGAATGGCGCCTGGTTGGGGCTGGGGTGGAGCCTCTTCTTCTTTATGTTGCTTCTCTTCCTGTGCATCAAGGTCGTCAAGTACCTTCGTTATATACTGGAAAGGTGGGTAGACTTAACTTGATGGTTGGCTGGGTAGTTGGTTGGGTCGTTGGGTGGTTGGGTGGTTGGGTGGTTGGGTGGTTGGGTGGTTGGGTGGTTGGTTGTTTGCTTGGTCGGTCGGTCAATGTGCCAGTACTACCTATTGGTCGGTTGGATGGTCAGCTGACTGGCTGGTTAAATGTTCTGTATATCAGACCAATGTCAACATTATGTTCTGCGTGGGGACCTGGATAGCTATGAGGTTAGGCTTTGGACTAGGGTGTGGAATTTGGAAGTTCAAATCCAGGAGTGGCTGAGGATTATTTCCTGGAGTTGTACAGACTCCATTTGGCCTTTTCCCGAAACTTTAAACCGCCCTGGCCATCTTACTGCAGCTATCAGTCCGGTGGCTGTACCCGTGTATAGCTTAGTGATTCCTTCCTTCCATCGTGCGAAATCACTTCGACGTGAAAGCACTGTCCCTCTAAAAATGACCTGCCTACCCACTTCCCCGTTGCTAAATCGACAACCCCACCTTGTCTCTGGTCCATCAGAAAAGAGAGCAACGAGAAGCTCCCTGTGGTACCCCCACCAAAACCCTACTCAGAAATGCCACCGGAGGTGTATCTACCGCCACCAAACTCGTACTCAGCACTGCGATGGTCACCACGACCCCAGCCGCCACCAGCAACAACACCGCCACCAGCAACAACACCGCCACCAGCAACAACACCGCCACCTCCACCCCAGCCACCACCTCCACCACCTCCCTACAGCAAGGCGGCCGCCACCAACTCGGATGAGTTCGACCTGAACTACATTTACAGGGAGATCTAGGCAGACCCGACACCGCCGCTCCGCATGACACTATGAATATTTGTTCAGCGTGACATTCACGCAAGTCATTTACACAAAGTGTTGCACAGTTTCTTTGCTGCACCACGACTGCTACACTGTTGGTTCGATTATAATGATGCATTCCAATAAGAAAATACTGTTATGAGTTTAGAGGTGGATACCTGCACGTTGGCATTCCTCTGATACCTCGCACCATTCCGAGGAGGAAATTGCAGAATGTTGTTTATGCATACAAAGGGTCTTGGAACATGCTATGAACATTTAAAGGATGCGCTAAAGTGGAACGTTTTGCCGTTGCCTCTTTGGTACGTATAATAAGCCTCGTGCGGGTACAACAAAATTCTAACTCTATGCACTGAGACTCTAGATGCCAGTTAAAGCTTCTGCTTCTATCACAGAGGACAAACATGGTGTAACACAGTTTATGGTCTGGTATGAGAGACTGATAACTATTCGTATTAGTGCTGAAAGACATAAATATGACCATTAATAAACAGTTGGAATCCTCTATGGTCTACTTCCACGTTACGCGCGCGCGCGCGTGTGTGTAGATGTGTGTGTGTGTGGGCGGGGGGAGTGTGCATGTGTGCCTGTGTTTACTCGCAAACATGTCCAAGACAAGAAAAATGCAACGAAGATTAGACTTTTTCACTCATCTTTGCTATGTTTGATTCAAGTTACAGATCATCTGAAAACAGGCAAGATGAGTGTACTTCAAAGGAAAGGTTTAAAAGAACTTGCCGCACACAAATATGCTGTAGGTGCAATAGAGTGAGCGCAGTTCCAGGATCAGCCTGAGCGAGGGTGTAGAACGGAACAAGACGGGCGCACAGGGGAGGATAATGATGGAAGTGGAAAGAGATAAACACCGACGAGAGTCGAAAGAACTAAAGGAACGATAGTATGATGGAAGCTGACTAATTCTGTGCACAACCCACTCCCTCCATCCCCACACCCTCCCAAAAACATAAAAATCAAAATTTCTACCTCTCTAGATCGAAACTTCTACTTCTGTCGGAAATGCTTTCAGCAATCCTTAGCTTCCTTCTCATGCAGTGTAACGGCTCATGTGCCAGCCGCGGTCAGCGTGGATACGTTCCGATTGTATACTTGTTCAGTGTTGTATTTCACCGAAATGTCTGTACGACTTTGACTAGATGAGTAGACTTTCACCTCCGTGATTTCTGTGCTTTAGTGATTGAGGTCTATTGCGATTAAACAACAACGAAACAGCATTCTTTGACCCTTGATTTTGCAAAGTTTGAGGTTTAATTACTCATTAGCACTGAATATTTCAGCTGACAGTCATAACGTTTAGTGAAACAAGGTTAATGGAAATCTACCATTTTAAGTACCAGCACATCTCGCACTATATATAATCCTGAGTTAATTAATCCTAACGATAGGATGGAGAAAACGACGTGATTTATATCATGAAATCAATAAACTTTTACGTTTTTGTGAATTAAAATATAGCGGGGAATAAGGGACAGAATCGCATCGGCTTATGTTGAAAGTCGACTACGCAGTTATCGTTCTTCGCGTTGCTAAGCATTTGGTGGGCCATAACAGGTTTCGGATCTACACAAGTCATTATATGTGTAAAAGGAAAAGACAGATTGAAACAGCAGGGGTCCATCATCTGTTCAAGTTCGACCCTTCTGCTTGACTTTACAGACATGAATAAAGCAGATTGCTGCTCAGCTGATCACTTAATCCAGTGGCAAACAGGTGAGTGTATGCCCCCACCCACCCTCCAGCTGGGAAATTCTTTAGCACTTGTTCCAGCGAAACTATTCCCCTGGACGCACATACATACAAACTTTGTCGCTAACGCCCTTGGTGCAAGAATTGAAACGACTTGATATGCATGCAAGGATGAAGGCGGTGGTTGGTTATTTGGAAATAGATTACAAAACAAGTGCAGCGCATTTAATGTAGAAACGAGATGCAGACTAAAATCCTACGCACTGCAGGACGGACATAATTGATAGATCAGACAAAAGCCGTCCCGCACTCATGTAACCCCATACGGAGACAGCATGAACCAAAACATTCACGGCACACTAAGGTCACCAGGGGTGTAGCTGCCCATCATAGACACGCATGCAGACCACGAGCATTCAACACCTGCCGTGGAGGAGGGACTATATAGACCTTGATGGGACCAGTGGAAGGGAGACCATCAGATGGAGGTAGGATATAGAGACGGATAGACGCAATGTTCAAGTTCGACCCGTCTGCTTGACTTTACAGACGTGAATAAAGCAGATTACTGCTCAGCTGATCACTTAATCCAGTGGCAAACAGGTGAGTGTATGCCCCCCCACCCACCCTCCAGCAGGGAATCTTCTATGGTCTTCTTCCACATTGTGTGTGTGTGTGTGTGTGTTCGCGCGTGTTTGTAAATGTGCGCATGTGTGATTGTGAATGTGGGTGTGTTTGTGTGTGTGGGCGTGTGCAAAAGTGTCTGTGGCATGCGGGGTTATGCGTGCGAACATCTGTGTGTGTGTGTGTGTGAGCGTATGTGTGTGCGCCTGTTCTTGTGCATATGTGGTTATGCTTGCAAACGTGTGTGTGTGTGTGAGAGAGAGAGAGAGAGAGAGTGGGCGCTTGCGTCTATGGCCATGCATGGTTATGCTTGGAAACATATTTGTGTGTGTGCACGCAAACACATCCAAGAGAAGAAAAACAACACGTGCACATTTGTGGGTCACTAACAGCGTGCTGCGTCGTGCTCATGTCTAATTTTTATTCCAGCTTAACAAGCTGTAAATGTAAATATGGGATTTATCCAGTCAGCGGAACCTATAAATGCTGGCTGCTTTACACTTAACGGATTAAAGATGCGTGCGTGCGTGAGTGCTTGCGTGTGTGTGTGTGTGTGTTGGCGCGTTGGGGGAAGTTTAAAAAAAAATGCGTCACACAGAAACGTGACACGTTCATCGCTCGATGACAGACATGGGCGTTGTGAGACTACACCCGATCATAGGTATCAGCTGGCGACAATCGCCAAATTCAATACGAAATGTCCCCGACTAAAGTACTGCGGTACAGCCAGCAACCACCTGCACTGTTAATGACAAAAATAACACAGCATTTTGACCTTAAAACGGGATGTGCCAGCTAGCTGCCCACTTAGATTCTTATACATGCGCGCATTCACATGATTATACAAATACATATATACATGCACAGATGTACACATCAACTCTCACGTATAGAAATATTAGCATTTAAAACACTGACGTATACAAAACACATAAACAGGCTCGCAAGCAACCACAAACACAGTCAAAATTTCTTGTGAGTAAATGCTCATTCATACGTGTAAAATAAAGAGGTGTGCTCACACTTAGACATGCAGGCAAAAGTACACACAGACACTTCCTCCTTCCTTCCCTCGCTCCTCCCTTCCTTCTCTTTCTTCTCTCTTTCCATACCTCGCTCGTCCCCTTCCTCCTTCACTCACTCACTCACTCACTCACTCACTCACTCACTCACTCACTCACTCACTCACTCACTCACTCACTCACTCATAGACGCATACTGAAACAAAATGCGCTACACATAAAGGTGCTGTCAGACATGCCAATGCTGCATATATAAACACATGCATGCACAACGTACAAATGCACGTGCATATGTTCCTACGTTCTCTTATTCGCATGTCACTTCGCTTCATTAGTCTCGTGAACTGCCTTCATGAAGCGATTTGCTTCTGCATACGCATTCCCGGGACTGAACACGCTCATGCACTTTCCAAGCACTCCTTGACCGTCAGTCAGTCTGCCCCCGGTGCAACACACTCTGACCCACCCCACCCACCTCCCACCACCAAACAAAAACAGGCGAACATGTCTTCTGCGTGTTTCCAGAGGACGAACTAAGACATTGTGGTATTCCGTGTCTAAGGCAATTTCTTTGTTTCCTTA
This sequence comes from Lanistes nyassanus, assembly GCA_004794575.1. Classification (NCBI taxonomy): domain Eukaryota; kingdom Metazoa; phylum Mollusca; class Gastropoda; order Architaenioglossa; family Ampullariidae; genus Lanistes; species Lanistes nyassanus. Next base: position 56,544 of record SMGT01005560.1, read on the forward strand.
CCGCGCGGTCTTCCCGAGAAAGAAAACAAGTTAGGTAAGTCGCGAACCGTCAGATTGTTTCTTCTCCCTTCTCTCTCCCTTCTTCTCTCTATCTTTCGCTCGCTCACTCTCTATTATAGGTGTACGCAGCTGTTGCAGCCGCCGAATAATTCTCAGTAAACATAATCATACATACAGCAAGCGCACACGCATATATATATATATGCACACAGACGCGTGGACGATGCAGTCGTCCAATAGTTCTAAGTAAACATATAATCATGCATACAGCACGCGCACACGCATGCAATTACAAGCAGACGCCCGCGCACGCGAGCGATCAGCGTGAGTGAGGTACACACCTACCTTCGTCGACTGAAACTAGAAAATATGAATACTAGTGTTCCTCTCACTGTCAGATCTATCGATCAGCTCCGTTTAACGATTTTATTGCCCCCTCCCCTTCTTCGGGAGAATACGATTTCTGTATTAAATCAATACAACTGTATGCCATTCCCACTAGGGTCGTCGGATTTCAATACAATCACAAACAAAACCACAAAGTCAAAAAAACCCTTTCATTTCAGATGTTTGATCTGGTTAAATTTTGGGGATAAGGCATTTCAACTTTAGGAGGAGCTTTTTCTTTTTTGATGAAAGAAGATGATAACACGTTTTTTGCAGTTTGTCAAACAAAATAAAATTTAATTAGATGTTTAAGTAATGGGGACACCCATGCTCGCACACACACAAACACCCGCCCGCCCGCGCGTGCACGCACGCACGCGTGGACGTATACACCATATCATCTGATCTTCATCACTGTCCAGAAGACAGCGTTGGAAAGCTGAAAGAAATCCAGAAAATGGATGACGACAGAGCTCTCTCGTGCTCTTAATCGCCAGCGACGATCACAATTTGCCGCAGTCGCTGCATGGGTCTGACGTAGAATAACTGTAGCGTAAAAGTTATGACGAGCGGCGAAATCAAGTACCAAGTTGTTCCACAGGGCTGCAAGATAGCTCGGGCTATACCCACTTTGTATTCCAATTGTTGAAGAAAAATTTAATACCTTTGCTGCGTGAGTCACAATCATTCACGAAGGTAAAACGATTCCTCCTACCCCAGAGGACGTTCCTTTACCTTTGGCCTATTCAGTTACTCCCTCCTGTTCTCTTGGCTCTTCCACCTTACTGCGGTAATCGGGGAGGGGGGGGCGGGTGGACTCCAACTAGGGGACACCAGCCCGGCTCCATGGAAGCGTATCGATTGCTGTATGGTGCGTCATGCGTCCCCGAACCCGGAGAAATAGCTCCCCACTTCCCCCACCCTCAATTGTACCACGTTCTCCTTTGCACGTGATCAAGTTGCTTCCGTTATGCATTAGCATAGCGTCCAGTCGGGCTTGGGAAGCGGCGAGAAGTCATTGAACGAGCCTTGTGCACAAAGGAGGGCCGTTTTGGAGCAGTTTTGGAGTCAGCGACTGCGTGTGTGCACATGGGCAGAATCTCGTAACAGTCAAGGTCAGCTTGCGACACAGCCCGCAGGTAGAATAGCCAGCAGTTTGCGACCGATCGAAAGGTGTCACGAAATTCTGTTCAGGCCTGCAAGCCTCAGTTGCCTGTGGCGAGACGCAGCAGCCACAACTGTACAAAAGGTGAGTAGAGACTTGCGAACGGGAAGGCAATAGCTAGACTGGTCCTGCTAACTGTTCTGCCCAGTGTTGGCGTACACCTTCCCCATAAACACGAGCTGGACTGTGTTCATTCTCACGTGTGACAGCACGTAAACTTTGTCTAAGCAACAACGTCCTGATATGCACCTAGTTTGCGCCTGGACGTTAAGCAACAAATACCCCCCCCCCCCATTCAGAAATTCGATTTGATTTCGTCTCATTCTCATGAAGATACTTCTGTCCAAACACAGACGTTCGTGGCAATCGTGCTGAATATTTAATATCTGTCGATCGAAATCGAATGAACTTTTTATGCTGTAGGCTGTTGGATTGTTGGATCAAGTCAGTTTTCACTGCATTGGATGAGGCAGGAGTCCGACAAATATATCTGACTTCTGTTTTAGCTTTACTTTTTATCTGTGCTTTTATGTAGGTTTTTAACCTCTCTCCCCCCCCCCACTACCACCACAACAACAATGACAACAACACTATACTCTTTCTTCGTTCATTTCTGCTCCACATGAACAAGGCCCTCTTTATCTTAACATTATGTTTGGAAAAATCACTGATAAAAAGCGTTAATTTCAGACATTTTTAACCGGGAGCAAGTGGCAATCCCATCATATTGTCTAGTCTTGGTGTTTGGTGGGTCAAGGAGACTCCACTGTAACCTCTAGGTCTTTAATCCCCTTGTTTAACCCGCCATCTAGTTCTCTCACGTAATCACCAGGCCAGGTGGGCGCAGCAGTTAAGTTCTCCTGAGACCATATTCACACCTCTAAACAACGTGTTTGACCTTGCCCAACAATGCGTGTAACCCTAGGGTGAGAAGATCGAGGTGTTACTGGGACCTGAGAGCTCTCGGACAGATGGGATTCGGATAACAGCCACCACGTAGGTTTCATGTGGCGGCCAGGTATTGGGTTAGTAGCAGGGAGAGAATACCATCAGGGCTTGGATGTGGCCAAGGGTGTGAACTGCCCAGGGAGTAGTGATTAGTAATGTCCACTAGAGTTGAAGCCCTCCTGTAATTAACGAGGGGGCGTGACTACTGCTGTCTTTGTCCTCGTTGGATGATGTCTGTAACAGTCGTGATGACCACGTGTGTGTGAATGCAGCACTGTATGAATGAAAAGTTAGAATAAAAAGACTGGTTTAGAATGTTAAGCCATCTTGTGCTCAACAAGCTGAGAGACGTTGTTGGGGTGAATCTTCTGCAAAATCTGCCCAATTGTCTGTTACGGCTTCTGGGGACATCCTGCGGTTGTCTCCTACTGGGCTTGCGTGAAGCCCTGTGGTAGTTGCCCGGGGCGGTGAGAGCAAACCAGTGCTTTGTGGGATCAAGTGTGTCGTCCTCTTAACGGCGGTCGCGTGGAGCGAGCACAAGGAGGACGAGTTAAGAGGAAAAAGCAAGCTCCCATGTGACGACAACCATCCCCTCCACCCCCCACAAAAGGAATCTGGCATGGTTTGGCCACACAGCACGTCATAATATACTTGCTAAAACTTATCTTGCAGCACATGCTGGAAAGCGGGGTGCGGTCATTTGTTTCTTCCCGCCGCAAACTAGGTACAGATCAGGACGGTGTTGCTCATGCAAAATTTACGTGCTGCCACGCGTGGGACTGGTGTCGCAATACATGCTTCAGTCCCACCCATTCACATTATACTGACACCGGGCCAACTGCTAGACTGTCTAAGTCTTAGGTATTACTCGACTAGGGGGCGAACCACCTACCTCCCGCCTCGCTGGAAGGCGGAAGGAGGACAGAAGCCAAAGGAAAAGCCGACTTAACAACAAGGAATGGACAGCACTCGGCACCCCAGCCCAGGACAGATCAGGATGGCAGAGATTGTCGGAACTTCATTCAACTTGTCACCTACGACCCTCTAGGTCAGGGGGGACTGACATGAGATGATGTGCGTGCTAGTTCGACGAACATGGCTAGGCAAATACATTACATGCAAGCCTTCCGATTTTTTTTCTGCGTTGATATTCTAACGCAATGGCAGATTTATTATCCTTCTTCATCCCAGCGCTGGTTTTCTGCTGATTATTAGTGGGTTTTTTTTTAAATAGAGCTGCCCAAACAGTCCAGATATCATGATTATACTGAGATAATGGCGCGTTTAAGCATGACTGGGTCTCGCAAATACATCCCATATCAAATAACAGTTCGCGGTCCACCTATTCAGTAAAGTTGCCATGGAGCCTAAAAATAAAGCGAGGCAACACAATAGCTGTCAGACAGTAGAGCTGTGTGGTACAGCCCAAGGCTATAATCTTGAGACCACGCAAAGGGGATAATAGCGTGACCTGCAACCAGGAAGACGTCTCTGTGCTTAACCAGAAATTTGCCAGGAAAAAAACCGTAAAGATGGTCGATAACACAACAGACTGAATGTCTCCTAGTTGGAGCACTATGAAACTTTCCATAATTCACATCAATCATTTATAGGGAACATTCTGTTTGTCCGATCTACAAAACGTGTGACCCCAATAGGAAGGCGTCTTTGTGCAGGTTACGACACAAGGAAAGACGCCTATACTAAAAAATAGACTGAGTCTTTTTTTAATCAAAAGTTTTATGCTTGCTGGTGTTATAATCCATTGGAACTAAAGGCTAGGTTGAATGTGGTTCATATTTGCTACTCATGCCTGCACATAAAATACGCAGGGGGAATGGGCCTAACGACCGCCCTTATGACCTGAAGTTCAGATATGATTGCTCACGTAAGCCAGCCCAGGGATCCTATTTGATGAAGTGTCGCTGGGCTTAAGAGAGCGACTTACCTACTGAGTTTTGTCAATATCTGATCCTATTTTACTGGATTTAAGAGAAATCTCCAAACAGAATATGTACGATCCTTTCTTGATCCAAATGTACAATGTTATATGCTACATGTTAAGGATATTAAAAATGTCAGGACTTCAGTCAAAATCTCAGTTTCCTGTTGTAAGGGTACATTATTCTTACCTGTAGTATTAACTATAATGTATTCAAGCTAATGTATTCTAAGAAATTAAGACCCCACCGGGAATGGGCGGACGACATTGTTGAACGGCGCGGCACAACATTCCACGAACTGAGCCCTGCTGCACAGGACGGTCCTTGATGGGACAGAATTGTCAAGATGGCGCCATACACCTAGGGCCGCTGAACCCACGGTTCATGATGAGGAGTCAAGCTGTGCTTACACATCAAGCGCAGTGAATGATAAGCACACACAGTCCACCTCATACAAAATTTACATTAAGACAAGGTGGAATTTGTAGAAGTCAAATTAGATTCATAATATATGCAATTCTTTACTAGCATGGCTCGTAAGTGATACATTTTGTCAATTAGTATGTTTTAGTTTTGTCAAATTTTTATATCTCAGTAAAATATAAAGGAAAAGTTTGTTTTTAAAGGTCTATTATTGAAATCGGCATGAGATTTAAGGTCATTAAACGATTCTTAGATGGAACCAAGAGGAAAACCAAACAAGAAAAGAAAGAAAGACGTCCAAATTAAAACTCTAAAGTGTTGATCAGATCCCCGAACTTAAAAAAAAATACTCCTGTTTTTCCCTGTGCATTGCTGTCGTTTGGTTCCTTATAAAATCCACTAAAAGCTGTGAGATAAAAATTATCCATAAACCGTGTGATAAAAGACTTTCCATTAATCCAGAACAGGTGAGGCCATTACTGCTAAACCTATTGATGATCAGAATTAATTATTACTGTTCACGAACAAACCAGACAGGTGAATATTCAAGGATCTGTGCCATTATCCCAGTGTAGATTAAAAAAAAAAACACTCTTCGATTTGCTTGAGACCTTAAGGCCTGATAAATTATTACTAACCACGAAAGACGAAAGCTATTCACAGTCCAGTAGAAAAGATGTCGCCAAGGAGAACTAGTTGAAATGTGGGTGGGTGGGTGCGTGCGTGCGTGAGTGTGTGTGTGGAGGTGACAGTAAATGGAGAAAGCAAATATAGAAATCTGTCCGTCAATATTCTTGGCACGGGCGATGTACCACGTATCACACTTCTGTAGAGTGCTCTAGAGATTTAAAAATAAAAGTAGGTCATGCAAATCCGCGAGCTGGCCGTTAAGTGTGACAGTGGATTTGTGCTCAGTGCCTTGTCAATGTTTAAGTTTGATAAAGTCTTTTTGTGTGAATCGGTTCAGCGGGCAATTTGAAACCTGGTCTACCCTGCGGTGTCACAAAGTTTGTCACAATTAAGGCTAGAAGAGACCTTCAGTGTTCTTAGGAGACATAAAACGGGAAGGGTGTAGAGACTTGCACAGAGGATTCTAGAACTTCAGGAGACGCACGTCTGCATTGTGCAGGTACGTTCATGCGCATCAGTCGGTCCCACGCCAAGTTCACGCAAACGCGTTGACTTGATTGCCTTTTCACGGCTGGGCGCATGAATTGGTAGACATACGAAGGCATCCAGGAAGAGACGCTCCTGTCCTACTTCATGTACAGAGGTACAGTCGTAGGCGCACATACAGAGTGCCTTGGAACCCACCCGTAAACTGATCACAAAATATTTTGTTGCTGAGCTCGCGTGCTTATCTTCTCGTTTTTACAGCCGATATTTATTGACGTAACATTCTCACTCATTACACTAGGCATTTGTGACGAACTGCCTTCTAGAATATAACAGCTTGTGTAAAATACTTTTGTTAAAAAAATCCTTATACCCGTCAGTACACCCAAATTAGTATCAGGTGTAACTAAACCTAGTGGATAAAATTATGGCCCATCATGTGAAGTCTTCTTGGCGTTTAGGGGCACTCCTGTAGTTCTGCTACCAGGTGGACACGTTTTTGAGGCACAGCGGCAATGATGAAGAAGCATTGAAAGCACATGCCACATTCAGCATACATCTTGGGTTTTGTCCCCTCCCTCGTGTAGTATTTTTACCACTTCCTGATTTGTCAAAGGTCAGGTAGGACAAGCTTATATAACCCAACAATATAATTTATAGTTTTATGAAAAGCGCATTACTGTTGGCCTTCATTTGGTTGCAGGTGACACGACATCAGCAGCAGTTAGCAAACTACGGCCGGGACACGAGTCACAGTGAAGACGTCATCAGCCAGCCAGCCTCGAAGTCACCGTCTGTTTCAATCCCAATCACTGGTCGCACGTGACATGCGATCACGCTTATCCGGAAGTGGTTTCTAAGAAGCGATTGGAGCCACGCAGCACCGGTAGTCCTCGTATTAGCCTCGTTTGGGTATTTTTGTTTTTCCTGGCTGTTGGGAGGGAGACAGTGTCCTTTCGTCCCAGCTTTCCTCTGCCAGAAGGTTGTGTCGGATCTTGGCACCACACGGCTTCATCATGCTGCGAAGAGCTCCGTTCAGCATGATCTTAGCAATATTGACCTTTATCGCTGCAAACATTCTTTGCGCAGAAGGACAAACAAACAATACTTTGTATGACAACGGCACCATTGTGTGGGGGGTGTTGGCGGCGGACAAGGAGTACAAGACTACCTCGTACAAAGCGGACACCGGAGGTCTGGATCCGTACTTCAACCTGGCTAAGAGCTTCATCGATAGTACCTTGCCAGCGGATATTCCTATAGGTAAGATTCTGTTCTTAACGTTTTCGTCACACGGCTTACAAACGTCGTGCATCTGTTTAATATATGTACCTATTCACGGCTGGGCGCAGAGTTGATAGGCATACAGAATAACAGGCAAGCATCCCCGACGACACGCCACTGTCCTACTCTGTGACAAAAGCTCGCTTGCAGTCACACCAGCTAGCGCCAAGCTTTCGCCATCGTTTTCGTAATTTTTATGTTTCTTGTAGTACCGTGGAGATTTAATCGATGTTCCCGATTCGTGGCCGTGTTTCTAGTTCCATTTACCTGGCACCTATTCATGTCCTTGGAGTCGATGGACATTTTTCACAAGCTCCAGACTTTCAAGTGTAGTCTTTTATTCTAGCCATGCCTGAAGAAAGCGTCAAACAATACACTGGAAGACATTTTAAAAATGCTTTTCACCCCAGAAAACGTCTGTGAAGAGGTGACCTTTCCGTATCTAACATGGCCTGTTCGCATCATAAAAGTATTCAGTAGCTCTTCAGTGAAGATTGTGTCTCGGAGCTAACCCCGTTAGCGTGCCTCGGCGCTGCTTTTACAGGTGACGTTGTCAAAACAGCAGTAACAATGTGGCCAGGTAACCAGGTAGCCAGGTAGCCAGGTCTTCGGAAAAGAAATAAGAATCACGAAGAAACCCGCAGCGGTAAAAAGGAGAAGAGAGAGATGGAGAAAGAACAGAAATACTTAACTGAAAGTAGATGACCTTGAACAAAGGTCGACACGGTACAGTTTCATCGCCTATGAGCCATCGCAGAACCAGACACACACCAAACTTGGGGAAAACGTTGAGTCCCTGGTTAACAAACCCAGTTAGACGCAATCTAAAGATTGAAGAAAGCGTAGTGCTTGAAGGTAACGCACTGGGAATTGCGGCTTCACATGTGTTCGTTCTGCGTTCTGTATGGACAGGGAGAAAGCTGTGAGAATCAAACGAATTTCTGTGCGTGTGCGTGTGCGTGTGCGTGTGCGCACATTGTGTGTGTGAGAGAGAGAAAGAGAGAGAGAGAGACGTGAAAATATGCGTTTACGCAAAGACTAAACGCTCATATATCTTGCACAAATGTCGATTTTCAATATCTACGCGATTTATAAGTGTTTCATCTCCTTGCAGAACACATGCGAGTACTGTCAGATAAATGTTTTCAGCATTAGAGACACTGAGGCACGCAGGTTTTGAGTTGAGGGAATGTGGTTTTATTGTAAATAAAGACTATCCTTTTATGGGCGCTTCACCTGATAAAAAAGGAAGCAAATTTTAGCGCAATGAGAGAGACACGGAGAGGAGAAAAAAGAAAGAAAGAGAGAGAACCTTCCCCCCAGGACATTTATGTACACAAGACGAAAAGAAAATAATAAGAGCGTACTAGTAAGCTCGTTGAAACTTCTCGAAACAGATCTACAGTCGTCTACCACAAGCTGTCTTTGATTATATGTCGCCGCTGTTGTGTCTTGAACACTATGCTGACCTCGGCAAATTCACTCGTGAGATGCATATGATTGCTTTGCCTTATAACCATGTTATCGATCAAGTCCGTCTCGCTAAGCCAGCAGTGGAAACATTAGACGAAATCCTATCAAGGTGTGAATCCGACAACAGGTTAACACTAATTTTATCTATATGCCTTGCGATCACATGGATTCCAGCGTTACGACCGGTCTTCACACAAGTTCTGGTTTCTCCGCACATATATAAATAAAAGATTATAGATCCTTGTAAGATCGCCGACTGCTTTTATTAGCCATATATCAAAAAAAGGAGGACTTGCGTCTGTCTCCCTTGATCCGGGACAGAATTTGTCGGCCTGCCAGAAGGCTACAGCACAACACTCGCATTGGGTTTAATAGCTGCGGTTAGAAAAGCTTACTTATGCTCAGCATTTATAAGTCTTTTTGCTTTTGAAAGACTGTTGTTTGTCATATGTTTACTTTTAACAAAATAAATAAGTAATCTTTGGGCGGGGCAGCAGATCGCGATGACATTTCGCCGTACATCGTCTGCTGCGCACACCGACACAGCTCGGGTCGTCGCCAGGTAACTGAGAGTTTAGTTAGCAACTGAACGCAGGCGCTGTGCCCATCCGGAGCTGTCCGACACTTTGATGACGGCTGGAAACCGATTCCTCACTTCGATCGATCCAGCTGTGCTGCACACGGGCGAGACCGCGCCATGAGCCGCAAACCTGCTGGCACGTGCGGTGATGTCGCGGGCTGAATTGAACGTCAGGGAAGTCACCGCACGTGCAGCGGATATCAAACGACATATACTGTGTTGTTCGCTCGACATCGCTTTCAAGAAGTCTCTTTAGATCATTGTGAAATACGTTAAGGGATAGCGATCTCTCTTGAGCCCACTGACAGCGAGTAAACTCAACTGCCTCCCACTCTCAACCCCCCCCCCCACCTCTTCCCACCCTGGGGAGCGGTTTTACATGGTTCACAGAGAAACGGCCTAAATTTGACGCAGACGGCAGCAACTTCTATGACTGGGCGTTGTGTCACTAAAGCTTTTAACGCTTTGGAAATTTTAGTTCGGTTCCGCGTCGGTTTGTTTAAAAGCTTTTTGTCCGGAAGCTTTTAGTATTCAGTAATATCCAATATATGCCTACAACTGGCAATAGCTCAGTAAAATACTGCTTCAGCGCAGCTTAAGGTCACAAAAGACAGGTCGAATAATAATATAAAAAAAATAATAATAATAATAGAGTGAATTTTCCGTAGATATGAGCTAGTTGGTT
>SMGT01005560.1:66587-78478 GCA_004794575.1 Lanistes nyassanus
ATAATAATAATAATAATAATAATAATAATAATAATAGAGTGAATTTTCCGTATATATGAGCTAGTTGGTTATAAAACATCGAGAGAGACCAGCAGTTGAACAAGAGGATATGATACGATACAGCAATGATCAAAGTGAAAATAATGTGAACGTGTGATACGGCTATGATTAAGTGTCAGTAATGTGAGCGATGATCAAAATGACAGTGGTGTGACGTGTACGTGTATTATTGTTATGATCAAAATGACAATGGCTGTGAGGTGTATGTATTTTTGACAGTTTTGTCTCGGAAAAATTTGTTCTACTGTAATTAAAAATCCACTACACAGCACTTCTAGAAGAGGTAATAGACAAAATATTCATGCTTCTGCGTCAGGGCCAACAGAGAAATAAATATTAAGACAGACAATCAGAACACAGGTAGACTATAATCTCTCACTAATTTCCCACTCACTAAGCGCCTAGAAGTCTTTCTTCTGGTGTGGCTTGCATAATTGTTCTTATCGTCTGTTCGTACGTAAAGGTGCACATAAAATACACAGGGCAAATGGGCCGTATGTCCACTTATGTGACCAAAGGAGCAGCTACGAACGCTCATGCAAGCCACCCCAGCTAATGCCAAACTAGCCACGGCATTCACCTTGCTGAGGACATGCGAAAAACTAGTGGAACAAGTGGCGCTGAGCACGTGAAACGCTTTTACACATTTTCTCACGGACATGCAGTAAGGTGAACCTCAGCATTGATTTGTTTCCAGATGGTTGCCGATGGCTGGATGTCGCTCTTACTTCAGGCAGCCGCTACGCTACCCTCACCGTCCATTTCTAGAAATACTCGCCTAACACCTGTCTCACACGGCTTGACTTTGTCAAAACTAAGCTCGAGTGTGCTGTCTTCGCTATGAAAGAACCACAGAAGTGGTATATGGCTTTTGAATGAGTGTATCAAAGTTATTAAAAGATACCAATTCCAAAAATTTGAGAGAAAAACTTCCACCCATTCACGAGGTATAAGCTATTCAAACATCAGCATTTTCACTTGACCGCAAAGAATGGCATAAACGTGACCTCACATCGACGAATTGCAGACACCTCATCTCTTAACGGCTGTCTGAACTATGGGAACGTATAGTTTCAATGCGAAGTCACGGTCCTGAGTTCTGAGTGTATGTGAATGTTTGAAGACTTAGAACTCATGAACGGGAATAGAATGAGAGAATTTCTAAGAAACAGTGTCTTCTAGCGGACTCGACCATTTGATCTGGATAAGTTTTATTCTCCTGTTCGCCTCAGAAGTAGTCTTAATGTTCATGCACAGTCACAGTCCATCGCTAGACATCAGGTGCTCATAAAATTTAAACAAAAAAGAAAGAAAAAGGAAAGGAAGGAAGGTAGGAAGACAGACAGGCAGACAGACAGAAAAAAGAACGAAAGAAAGAATGAGTTTAGACTGTGCCCTTATGATAATGTAATGTTTTCTATAAAAAAAGTGTGTAATTTGGAAACCGGATCTAGCCTACAGTTAGGGCTTAGTGAAGGCTTAAAGAAACCTTAAAGAGGTACTGCGAAGGCCGTTTTTTTTTAAATTTAAGAAACGGTTAAGCCTCTTTAACACATGCTGGATTCGCAAACCACATGAAAAAAACTGGAACCTGCTTTAGAGATATTTGACTGTGAACACGGAAATTTCACCTGCCCGCCCCAAACACCGCCACCCTTCCTGTCCTGGGCGGAAGTTATCTTGTGACGTCAAATTTGTGTAAGCTAGGATCGTCTGCTTGGATGCAATGGCGAGGAGAGTGAACCGCTTCACGTGTCCTGCGAAAGCAGCGATAGTGACCACAGTTCTGTTGAGACTGAGGCGAATTAATACTAGTGACAGGGACGAATGCACCATTAACGATGTTAATGTTGAAAATGGGCTTTACCAGTCCAAACCATACGGGGCTTCAAGCCTAACCCTCGCTAAACAAACCCCAACACTTACTGAACGATCCAAATAGCAGATTTCTTTCTGGCCGGTAAGTGAACCAACGCACTAGTAGCACATTTGGTGTTAGATCGTCCTCAGCTGTTTCTGAGTCTTTCAAGCTGTGTTTTTATTGTGTTTTAGGCACTTCAGGTCATATTTGTTTTATATCTATTTATATAGTCTTGAACTGGCTAATAAAACGACTTGTAACAATCACATTTAAAACTCAGTACTAAAGTCATTAAGTATACCTGTATAGTACTCAGATATGTCCGTCCATAAACTAGATTAGCTGAAACACAATTTTCATCTTTTTATATAACATAATTTATGATTTGCACTGAGTCTGGATTTGGCAGGTGTTACATAGACTCTTCCAGCAAATTTACATAAACATAGGTATATTTATCTCACAAATGTACATGCATTTGACTGTGTTCTGATGTAGTAGCTAAGTGGCGTTATGATAAAACACAAATAACATGCATTTTAAAGCAAACAAGGAACTTGTGAAATGCGATCAGACCAATGAAGTTCTTTATGTACAAGCTTGTACATTGTTCATCTACAAACTTGTACAATTATTTTTTAATATTTTAGTGATAGCAAATACAATAGAGACAATAGCGTGATCATAACATCACAAACCAAAACAAGTAAATATTTTATTTCTTGGTACATTGTTATCACAAAGGTCTTGATAATACTTTGGGGGATGTGATATTTGTTGCTAGAAAATAAAGACCATCATCAATAAATAATATTTTTATTGTCATATTCACAGGCTCTAGGCTTTAGGTAAAGTAACAAATTGAACACATCGAGCAAAGTTTGTACTTAAACATTTTCTAAACTCAGGTTCCTCCCCTCCCCCACACCACTCCCAAATCATGTCCGACTATATACTAATAAAAATTATGTCTGCATTTTACTGTTGTGCAAGCTAGAAATTAGATCAGCTAGTACTACAGATTTAATTAGTGTTTCCATTGTGACTGGGTGAAAGTGGTAATTCATACTATTCCCGGTAGGGACTGAAGCCAGCAGAGAAAGAAAAGCATGTAAATGTTAGCTGTGCAGTGGTAATGCTGGAGTTGTTTTTCTGACACAATAACTTCTAACTGCCACCCCTGATAAACAGAATAATGCACTTTTGTTATTAACATACACAGTAAAATTTATCTAAAATAAAATTTATTCAGTATAAATTAAGCATACAATAACATATTTGCAACCACTATATTTCACACAAATCCCTCCGAGTAACAGAATAAATTCTTGATAAACTCATTTTGTGACAAAAATAAATTGTGTATATTTATTCATTCCTTTAGTCTATGGCATCACCTCCCCTACAGACACCATCTGCTAAGGAATTGCCCTGATTATTATATAATTACAAACTGTCATTATCACTTATAGAAAGTTTGCAACCCTTTCCAAAATAATATTGTACTGTCATTCCCATTTTCACTAAAGATTTCTTGATTATATTTTAAAAATTCTCAGGTGGCATTTTCTGAAAAAGAGTTTTCCTCTGCAACTACAAGCATCCAATTTTCACTTGCTTGTTATGACTAAACAAAAGGTGATATGGACAGTAAATTAATAAGTAAGGAGTAATATAAATTGAGACATTGTACATCAGCAAAACAGTCTGCATACCCTTGCATATTTTCTCGCTTCTAATACGCAAATCTACCGACCAGTGTGCAGGTTAGCAGGCCGAGAGGCTATGGCTCCTTTGATGCGTGTTATTGTCAATATAGCTTACTGCATGCAGTTGACGTCGATGGGCATAGCGTTGATGATGACACTGTCCGTGTCAGCACACAGTTGTATGTGGTTGCCATGTACGATCGAAGTACAGTTCCCTGTGTACGCCTTGGTCTATCAATTACGCAGAGCCTTCCATCAAACGTTTATATCATCCAAACCTAACTTTTCTATGCATGCCGATAGCAGTCTGGGCTGAATCATGAACGAATCACGAAATTATTAGTTGGAGCAGCGCTGGAAAGCTGCTCCAAGGCTGCTCGGGACGTTTGCAAACATTAAACCCATTCTTGTCGGTTTTTTTCGGGGGTGCAGAAAAGGAAAGTAAACATTAACACCATCAGCGCAAGTGCACACCATAGTGCGACGCCGTCTTTCGCTTTTGGGGTCTGTTTTCTGGATGAGACACATACAGGACTGTGTTGAGTCTTGTTTGCTAATACAAAATTGTGACGTCACGCGATCTCACTTCCGCCTTTCGAGTTTGACCAGGTGAGCTTTTCCGAAAACAATTAATTATAAATTAACTACTCGGTTTTTCGCAAAATAATGAACGCATTGATATTTTATTCACTGACTAGCATCGAAAAACGAAATTTTGTCTTTGGTCGCAGTACTGCTTTAAATATCCTCCAGCGACGCAAAGAAAAGGCTGGGAAGGGGTGTGGAAACTTGCACAAATTGGTCCAGGACTTCAGGCGTAGCACGACTTCCTAGTGCGGGTACGGACATGCACAGAAGTCGACCCCACATAGACTTAATGAGAACATTTTGCACCTTCATAAAAGAAGCGTGTATTTCAGGTTTATTTCTGCTCAATATGTGCGTAGGCCAGCAAGTGCTTGTGTATTGAGACAAGTCATCCAACACCAAGTGAACAAAAGTCGAGTGCAATCACATCAGGAAGAGTCAAGCTTCACGTTTTGGTCGTTTTTTATGTTTCCTGTCGTACCGTGGAGATTAATCGATATTGCCGATTACTGGCTGTGTGTCAAGTTGCATTCGCCTGCTACCTTCTCATGTCTTTGGAGTCGAGTGACATTTTAGACAAGTTCCAGATTTTCAAGTGCATTTGATGCACTTTTTACCTCTGACAGAACTACAAATGTAATAAAACTAAATGCCTTTGTCTGGTCGTGTCCTTATATATGTCAAAATACATTACTGTATCCCATAACATTTACCCTTTCACTCGGCTATGAAACTCAAAAATGAAATTTTCGAAGATTACAAATAAAGTTATTATTTACAAAATCACAAAAAAGATTTTCTACGTTTATATTAACACGAAAGATACCATGGAGAATTCCTTCAAAATTTGTTGGGTTAACTGAGTTGTGCTGAGATCATTTTCTGCACGACTTTTTTTTATTTAACCGTGAGACTTTCTATTCCCACCCCAAAACTACCCCCTTCCGTGCTCTCAGTATCAGTCTATAGTTACGTGAGTGTTTTTTTTTTTGGGGGGGGGGCTTCGCTTGCCGTAGTCAGCTGGTGTGTGACTCGGGTCTTCTTTATTCTGCCCTGGTGGTAACAGCAAGCTCGTTAAATAAGATGCGGTGAACAGCTTACCGACGCTGTCTCGCAAAATTTACAGGTGTCCATCTGCCCCCCCCCACCCCCACCCACAGAGGTCCGTAGCTTTCACAAAATCCCATACGTTCCAATCAGATGGCCGTAGCTTTCACAAAATCCCATATGTTACAATTAGACGGCAGCAAAGCAATGGAATCCGTGACTTAATAGAGAGCTGGATGGGCTGTTGCTTCGCAGGGAACTGCTCTAACCGATAAACTGAAGGGAAAGCTTTCAACGGGTTAAAGATCTACATGTCAGCGTAATTAATATGTGTACATTGCGCTCGTTTTAACGTAGTAAAATAATCTCAAGAATCTGCTGAAGGAGTACCACTCTACAGAATCAGACCACTGCGTTTTTTTCCCTATAATCAATGCAGACGCATTTCTATAATGGGGCGAAGTGTATGTAACAGGAATAGCTCAAATTTGTTTAATAGGTTGACTTGTTATCACAGCCAATACTCCAAACACGAAAATGTGTTTCTGCGCATGTATGAACATTTTCTGGACATCAAAATAAATATTGACAGCAGTGAAAATAAGGTATAAATTAAATCAGTAGTTCACAGGAGGAGAAAAAAGAAACGATGGGGGAGATTGAACACCACAGCACCCACCTACCCCCATCGTAGATCAGCTGAACATGTAGGCTGACTGCTCCACCACCCACTCCTGTGGCGTTCCCGGACGTTTGTTACCTGTCATGCTCTACGTGGGTCCCTCCCTACCCCTAACCCAAACAATACCTGTCGTGTAACATTAAGACATTGCACAATTTAGCCCCATTTGTTCCATGATGCGTTACCGTGTATATAAGAACGCACGCACGTGCATGCATGTTAGCTTCTCTTCTACGGTGTGTAATAATTATGAGTGTGGGAATGTACACGGTGGTATAAATTATATATGAGATATAAACGTTTGTTTTACTATTTGACTTCATTGTGGTCTTTAACCAGACTTTGGAGGAGGGTTGCCCTTTTCATCTCCTCTCTCTCTCTCTCTCTCTGTTTATGGGGGGTGGGTACGGTGGTAGTTCTGTTGAAGGTGTGTATGGGACAAGAAGGGGCTTTAACAGGTAACGAGCGCCCGCTGAACCCCGTCTTGTAATCATGCCGGACATTGTATATGTCATGGCCAACCCACCACCACCATCCCCCCCCCCTGCTGTCTGCAGTCAACTTTCACTGTTTTATTCACACTGTTTAGCCGAACAGCCCAGCAATACACGCACCAATCGATATTCTTGTGAAAGGAACAATGAGTGCAATAAATGACAACAACTGCATGATGAGATTTAAATGTATTTCTTTCTGGACACCGCAGTGTTTTACGACAAGGATTGTGACCGTGCAGGTTGGACTAAAGTCTGGTTTTATAAGGCCCTTGGACAGAAGTCAACATTAACTTACACTCCCTTTGTCCTTTTGTCTCTCTAGTTCTTTGAGACATAAACTGTAAACATCAGAATTAAACAGTGGTTTCTTTACAAAGAAAGAGAATGGAGGAAATCAAAGAGAACCGCTGGGTGGGAAAACAACTGGATGACAGGGGTGGGGGTGTGAACAGCATATGGTCGATGCTATAATTTTATTGCTTTTGTAGTGCCCCATTACCTGCGTTTTAGGCAAAAGAAACCAGCCGGATGTCAGAACTGAAGTCACACAGTATATTCAGTTCTGGTCTGACTTTTCCGAGGTCTATCGCGAGCCTCTCTTGCTCGGACCATGAAACCAAATGCTGCTCCGTTTACAAGCTGTGTATTCATGTAGTATTGATGCTACTACACTACTTGGAAATTTCACTCTTACGCATGTTCCTTTTCATGCTCCCCTAGAAAAACCTTCATGAATAAACACTGAATGCAAACTGATTTTGACGTGCCCTCCGCGCCGAGGTTGTCTCCTTCTCAAGGCTTTCTTCCATGTATAGAGGACAGCCCGGAAAGGGCTGTCCCGGTAAATGTTTGTGAAAGAAACAGATGTGCCTGTGCCAAAGAACTATGCTCGATATAGCTTGGTAACTCACCTGAAGGAGAATAGCAATGATTTAGTAAATAAATTCTTTTTATTCTTTTCATGTTTTTTGAGAAGGCGTCTAGCAATACACTGGAATAGCCCTTCTTCTGAAATCTTTTCATCCCCGAAAAGCTCTTTGAAAGATCCACCTGCCTCACGGTCTAACTAAACAACCCCCCCCTGCGTGACTCTTTCTCTCTCCCCCCATCTCTCTCACTCTCCCTCTCTCACACACACACAAACTCACCTCTCACAGTCTAACTAAGCAACCCCCTCTGCGTGACTCTTTCTCTCCCCCCCCCATCTCTCACTCACACACACACACACCCCATACGAAATCCGATCCCATAGTGTGGGAATAATTGGACTTTTGTGCATGCGTGAAAAAGTTTGTATGCAGATCTGTACTGACTGTGTGGGCGGTAGATGGATGGATGGGGAAATGGACGCTCAATAAACGGCTGAATCGGCTGAACTAACGTCAACCGTTTTTTGATTGTTTTCAGAAAAACTGAAAAGTATTTTCAATTCGACGGTGGACATGGAAAAGAAAGCGAAAGAGGTAGACATCAAGCTTTCAAAGAAAAGATTTAGCTGTGTAAACCCTGTAAACTCTGTAAACTTTAGCGCCAAAGTACTGCTCACTGCTGCTAACTGTGAAGTTCAGCGACTGTAACTGTAAATCTCATGAACCTTATATATCAGGTTTCATTAATAGCCACTAGAATGTAACCATGCAAACTTCCCGAAAAGTATATATATATATATATGTTGCTGTGTGTCAATAAGGTGGCCTTGGATTTTGTCGGCTTTTTGATCTGCATTGCCATCGGGATTTTGTTTATCGTCATCTTCCCGATTGTGTGCTTATGCTTCTGCTGCTGTCGCTGCTGCGGCAACTGTGGAGGGAAGCGACTGCAGAAGAAAGACCACAGGGCTAAATGCAAGCGCGTCTGCTTTAGTACCTCCGTGGTGATCCTGTCTCTGTTTATCGCGTAAGTATTTCTACGCCTCTCTATATCCTCCGTCTCTCTCTCTCTCTCTCTCTTTCTTTCTCTGTATTTATCTACATATTTATATATTGAATGTCTTTCTGTTTGACCTTTTCTTTGTTTAATAATGCATCCAAGAACGTACCTTGCCTGTTTACCTGTCCCTCCTACCGTTTGTCCCTCCGTCCATCCATCCGTCTGCCTGTCTCTCTGCTTTCGTGCTGACAAGGGATCGGCTTAATGAGGTCGAACACAGATCACATATTTTGTCGATTCCTATCAATGATATTATAAGCGTAATGAATAGAGAGACAATTAACAAGTCCTGGGGACGATATCGATTAATGTTTTGATATTAAAGGGATTCAAACCACGAGTAAGCGATCCCTCCGCAGAGATATCTCGACTTTGAGAGTATATATATATATATGTGAGGGTATTTATGTATATATGTGTTGATATTTATGTATATATGTCTGGATATTTATGTATATATGTGCTGCACAAGGCTTCGCACTTAGGGTTCTCACCTTCATGTGACCGCATCGGTGGTCTAGTGGTTAAGGCGTCTCTCAGATGCTGCTCTGATAGTCTCGTCTTGTCGTTTGATTTCAGAGCCGGCGCCGCCTGTATCTACGTCTCAAGCGACCAGATCAGCAAAAACATCGGCGGCTTTAACGAGTCGTACAGTGAAAGCATCGACGATGCCCTGACGTTTGTAGACAATATAGACAGCGTAAGCAAACACAGCACGTTATACACTGACACCTATAGACAATGCTGGCACTGCAAGTAAGCCTCACACTTGATGTCCTAACTTTTGTAGACAACATAGACAGCGTCCGGAAACACCATGCGTTAATTAGTAAAACCTGTAGACAACTGTAGACAATGCTGGCACTGTAGGTACTCCTCGCATTTGATGTCCTGACATTTGTAGACAACATAGCGTAAGAGAACTGTACACACAATGCAATTGTATCTGTACATTGTACTGACACTGTTATTAACCCTTATACGTCTTGCCATAAGCCACACGACGTAAGCCATACAGGTGATGCAGGGATTCCTGTAGACAGTTGGGGCATGTTATTTCTTTTTCTTTCCTTTTATGTTTTACACGTCATCTTTACATGCCATCCCATGATGTTTTAGACGTGATCTCCGTAAGTAGTTCTGGCACACTATCATTTGACATCTGGCATTTGTAGAACAACAGCAACAACAACAACATTGACACGGAGAATAAACCCTACACTTGATATCATAATGTGGATTCGCATACTGCACTAAGACCGGAAGTGAACCCTGCCCGTGACGATACCATGGGTTTATAGAAAACCTTGTCACTGTAACCCGCTCCCCGCATACGAGCATATGACAGCAATGTGACATTTGTAGATACTATACAATCTACGTCGACATCGTCTGTCTGTCTGTCTGTCTGTCTGTCTGTCTGTCTGTCCGTCCGTCCGTCTGTCTGTCTGTCTGTCTGTCTGTCTGTCTGTCTGTCCGTCCGTCCGTCCGTCCGTCCGTCCGTCCGTCCGTCCTTCTGCCTGCCTGCCTGCCTGCGTGGCCGCGATCGAGAACACACACGCAGAGCTTAAATAGATTTGCACAAAGGAAGTTATTCTGACAGCACAGACGGGACAAGTGAGTCTTGTTGTATTGTGTTGCAGCAATTCAGTGTCTTGGGAAACACAAACTTTCAGTTCCTGAAGCAGACAGTGGATGCATATGCTAAAGGTGTGTAACTGATTTCACCCCCACCTTTCTTCCTACTCCACTCTCCCCTAACTGCTCTTCTATCAATCAAATTAATTTTGTCCTTTTCGTCTCCCTTGATTTTTATTTTGTATTTTTTTCTGGCTTTCTTTCTGTTTTTCTTTTCTATTGTTTTCTTTTTCTGTCTGTCTTTCTTTTTTTCTTTCTTTGGTTCTTTCTTTTTTCCTTTCTTCCCTTTTCCTTCCTTTGTTTTTGTTTCTTTCTTTTACTCGGGGCTTTTTGTTCATGCATCACTCTGTTCTTCCATCGATCGTCTCTCTTTCTTGGCTGCTTTTTTCATATCGCTGTTTAGTAAAAACATTCCGTAAGTACATACGTCCGACGGTACATAACGTGTCACTTATCAGACCATCAGACTGTGTATAATGTGTCACTTATGATGACATCAGAAACGTGTCATTTATGAAGACATCAGACAGTACATGTCATTTATGAAGATATCAAAAACGTGTCATTTTTCAGGACATCGGAAAGTACCTAACGTGTCATCTGTCTGTCCATCAGACAATACATTACGTGTCATCTGTCTGTCCATCAGACAGTACATTACGTGTCATCTGTCTGTCCATCAGACAGTACATTACGTGGCATCTGTCTGTCCATCAGACAGTACATTACGTGGCATCTGTCTGTCCATCAGACAATACATTACGTGTCATCTGTCTGTCCATCAGACAGTACATTACGTGTCATCTGTCCATCACACAATACATTACGTGCCATTTGTCTGTCCATCAGACAGTACATTACGTGTCATCTGTCCATCAGACAATACATTACGTGCCATTTGTCTGTCCATCAGACAGTACATCACGTGTCACTTGTCTATCCAGACAGTACATTACGTGTCATTTGTCTGTCCATCAGACAGTACATTACGTGTCATCTGTCTGTCCATCAGAAAGTACATCACGTGTCACTTGTCTATCCAGACAGTACATTACGTGTCATTTGTCTGTCCATCAGACAGTACATTACGTGTCATTTGTCTGTCCATCAGAAAGTACATCACGTGTCACTTGTCTGTCCATATAGGAGCGGCCGGGGAGCTGGCCAACAAAATCGTCTCGGCCTTGTCCACCGTGGTGGGCCTGGATGCCCAGCTAAACACTATCTCTACCTGTGAGTGTCGCTACCCGTTCAATCCATTTTTGATCTCTTCTCTAACTCATACCTGTGCGCTTAACTCCATCTTCAGTGGGAGAGGTGGGAGGGGGGATGCTGGCGATTGTCTGTAGCATTGATGTTACGCGCTGGCCGCCGATACAGCGGGTTGTGGGATCAGACCCTGTGTTCGGTGCACGTGGCATCTGTTTACAGGGCAGGCGGATAGGGTTCTCCACACGCTCCGAGTTCTTCTGCTTCATCTTCCCCTCGCACCTTTTCATCGCCCGTCATGATACAGTTTCATCGCCCGTCATGATACAGTTTCATCGCCCATCATGATACAGTTTCATCATCTATCATGATACAGTTTCATCGCCCATCATGATACAGTTTCATCGCCCATCATGATATAGTTTCATTATCTATCATGATACAATTTCATCGCCCATCATTATACAATTTCATCGCCCATCATGATACAATTTCATCGCCCATCATTATACAATTTCATCGCCCATCATGATACAATTTCATCGCCTATCATGATACAATTTCATCGCCCATCATGATACAATTTCATCGCCTTTCATGATATAGTTTCATCGCCCATCATGATACAGTTTCATCGCCCATCATGATACAATTTCATCGCCCATCATGAT
>SMGT01005560.1:82701-99084 GCA_004794575.1 Lanistes nyassanus
GGGGTGGAGAGAGAAGCGCGGGTAAGGGGGTGTCAGTGTGGGAGAGGAGGTGAGAGAAAAAAGCAAGAGAGAGAGGAGGAGGGGTAAAGAGAAAAAGAGGGAGGTGGAGGGTCAGTGTTTGAGGTTGAGTCCAGTGGGTGCCATGGTACCAAAATGGGTAATGAAGTAGAATTCCATATTCTTACGGTCAATGGAATCTCCCTTAATTTTCCCTACCCTTTCCTACCCACCTTGCGATTTGCTGCCCTTCTTTGACCCCTCTTACTCACTGTCCCTTGGTCAGTTTCCTGCTGTCCAGCCCATGCGCCACATCTACTGAAGCTAAGTCTATTTCTCTTTTTTCCTTTTTTCGTTTCTTCGTCGTTTTTGTGTCGTCCTGATGAAGGGATAGTGCCCCGAAACATGTAGATTGGCTTCGTCTTTGTCTTTGTCATGTCTTAGCTTGGTCCAGTTCCCTTGTTTTAAATTTAAGAAAGGGTTTTCCTCCAAGTGCCAGTCACCTGTTTTTCTTGTAGGTTTTACCTGTGTCAGTAAATAGAATACCTTTCTTTCCTTAACGATACATCCATTATTTTCTTTTTGCAAAATGCATAATAACTGTTCCTGTTCGAGAAGTGTAAAACTGGAAAACAAGTCCCAGACAGAAACACACTGAAGTATTTTTCTGACTTTTTTTCAGATGATGGGTGATATAAGCAATCAGATCAACTCCACGGTCACATCCGAAACTGACAGTAATGTCTCCGTTTCATTCCCTGTCCACCCGCTTTTCTACTTTCTTAACAAGCTGATCACTCTTGACCACAGTGTAGAAAATTTCAAACAGTCGTTGGCCGCAATAAATCGCTGTTTTTCAGTGTCCACCACACAAACCGATTTGCTTCCTTACCTTTCAGCATTGTGATTAGTGTTTGCTTTTTCTTTTGGTGATCGCATTTTTGTCGTCAGGTTCATCCTCATAGGACACTGTATAGTGATTTAATATAAAAAATGACCAAAAGAAAAGGAAAGAAACATCAACGATTGCTTTGTATTTCTAATAAATACGGACACTTTCTCAAGTGGGTAGCTTCGATAGAATGACGCATGTGTTTATTACACGAGATAGACGTCTATAGGCTCATTGTATGCAGCGGAACTATGCGTAATTATGAGTTCTGATGTCTTTAGTAATCGTAAAATAGTATTGGCTTACTCTTGCCATCTGTAAAAGGTACTTGTAGTCTTATTACTTGTGACTACAGTAGCACTAGCTGGGTCTTTATCAAAAAATAAAGAAATGGGGAATAAATAGAAAGAAGAGGACTTTTTGCTGAATAAAGGAACGAATGATAGAGATGAGACTGTCATTTGAATCAATTTCGTTTTGTATCTCTGCTTACTGATGACATTTTAGTAACGCGGCACCCAGACAATGGCGTGCAAAGAAAGCTTGAATTGTCACTCTGCTGTATGTGTCTGTGCAGAGGTGGATGTGGCCGCAGAAATGGACAAGATATACAACTCGAGCCTGAAGCCAATGCTTGCGGACATTGGACATCTCAGAAGCACGGTAAGGAGACTTGAATTCAGCCATTCAGACGACCTGGTACTGCGCGGTCGCACTTTAGTGCCGGTCTCCAGGCATTCTTACCTAGCTTTGAATACCGTCTGGGTCGCATTTATCCGATTCCCGACGTCTGTCTTCCTGTCTTTTCGTAGTTCTACCCATTCTTACTATTTTTTTCTTCATTTCTCCTTCTTTCTTTTGTTTCTTCCTTCTTCCATGAATTCAATTTCATCGGCAGCAGCATCAGCGATATTGTTAATTTACAATTTTATTATCCCATGAATATTTTTTGTTCGCAGGTTGAAGACTTCAGAGGCAGTTTAGGTTTTCTAGACCAAGTGAAGCCTTTCGATAAGTACAGGTAACCTGCAGTTTCTCGCCAATCTGGCTTTTATATCTCTTTCTTTAACCCCTCTCCTACACTCACTCACTTACTCGCGTGCGCGCACACACGCAAGCACGCACATCAGTACCAAGCAGTCACTAACTAGTGTTTTGAGATCACGTGTGTGTGTGTGTGTGCTTGGTGAATTCTGTAGTCGGCTGGGAGGGGTTACAAGGGATGTTACAGAGAAGGGCCAGAGATTTGCTTTGTTCGTTACTGTTATGCGGCCCTTGTAACACTTCCCAACCGTAGTTAACCGGGGTGTCCGTAAACTCTCTTGAAGTTACACCCAGGCGTGTCAGACGGTGGTGTCTGTAGATAGTGGACAGAGTTTGTCTTTTCAGATGAATGGCAGTCTTGGTTTACTTTCATTTACTTGACAGTGGACTGACAGCTTACAGCGACAGGCGCATTGTCAGGTAGCAGCAGTTGCCGGTGGATGTTGAGATAAGTCACGTGTCACTTATATCGTCAGGTGGTACGCGGGTGTAGCCCTGGCCTCTCTGATGGTGCTGGTGGCATTTCTGGCGCTGACAGGTGTGCTGTGTGGATGCTGTGGCAGCAGCGCGAAAGACAGACCCACGGAGCGGGGCGGTCTGTCTAACTGCGGTGGCATCCTCCTCATGTCGTGAGTAGCGGGCCTTGGGTGTTCATAGGGTTTGCCAGTAGGAACGTACGTGTCATCCATAGAACTTGCCAGTAGGAAAGTACGTGTCATGCACGAGGCATGTCAGAGTATACGAGTTGTGCATAGGACTTGCAGTAGGACTGTATATGTCACAAAGCTTGCCAATAAGAATGTAGGTGTCATGCATAGGGCTTGCCAGTGGGAGTCTCCTACACAAACCTTTCCAGTAGGATGGTATATGTCATACACATGGCTTCCCAGCCGCAATGTATGCATCATACAAAGGACTTGCTGGTAGGAATGTGTGTGTCACACTATATAGGGCTTCTCACTAGAAGCCTATGTGTATTCCACCATGGCTGTGTGTTCTTGTCTGTGTGGGTGTGAAGGTATGTCACACAGACCAGGCAGGCAGACAGGCAGGGAGATTTTTTTTCTAAGTCCAGTGTACATTGTTTTCACTCATGTTCTTTTCGTTTTAGGGCAGTGGGCGTCATCTTCATTTTCGGAGCCCTGGTCATGCTGCTGACTACACTGATTTACGCAGTGGGAGGCGTAGTTGAGCGATATGGCTGCCAGACTTTGAAAGACTCCACTCAACTAGACGAGGTAGGTCAGTTAAGTTTGCTGTCCAGTGTCTACTAATAAGCTGTTCTTTTGCTCTTGTTTCGGAATAGAAGCACATTGTGACACATTTTTTAAGTCCTAAAAAATGAGGACATGTTCACCTTTTTATTTACTGTCCATCGACAGAAGTCTGTATATATGAGTATGTGCCTAAGTATGCTCGTGTGCTTGGGAGGGAGAGAGAGAGAGCGCGCGCGCGAAAGAGAATACAGATGTACTCAGAGTGATATTTTGCAGTGCGTTATGCAGGAGAATGCGTGATTCATATTAGAATAATACTTTATTTCAAATTTTAGTACATAAACATGGTCAAAGGCGGTGATGGGTTTAGCTTTCCAGTCGCCAACCAAACTCTGACAGTGCGCGTCTCAGCTTTGCTGAAGTAAGTACTTATCTCCCTTGGCCCCTTTTCCTGTCTCTTCTGGCCTTTAAACGCCGTAACATTCCTAGCAGGAAAATTTCAATGTCCATGTGTGGGCTGTGTGATCGTTCTGTGATGATATAGTCACAACAGCAGTCCTAAGTCTCGTTTGCTCGGTGTATTTTACGTACATATTAACCAACGAGCAGGAGATTCAAACGCTCATCCAACCCGGTCCAGAAATTTATAAAAGTAGCAGACTTTTCTGGACACGACGAAGAAAATGACCCGAACAAAAGCGAGAGAGGGAGAGAAGAAGAAGAAGAACAAAGGAGAGTTTACTCACAATTCCACTTAGGCATAAAAGTAGACGTCTGTCCTGTTTTCTCTAACTGTTCCCTAATTTTATCGATATACATAGACATCAGGCTCTTCAAAGATGAACTGCAGTTTCTTCAAAGGCCTGAAACTTTCCAAAACTTTCGATATTCAGAACATGTTTTCCGCTAAATCATGAAATCATGTTTCGTTTTCGTTCTCACCGATTTTCGTCGAAATAGCGAGTGAAACTGAATTTGTCACAGCCGTAAGAACGCTGCTGCAACAAAACAAGATGTGCATTTTGTTTTCAGCGGCTGCAAAAATAAACAGACCCTTTACAATGTCCTGGGACTCGAAGCAGTCGTAAACGACTCTCTGGTGAAAGTCAGCGACTTCAAGCAGGTGACCGTTCTCTCTTACCCTGTACCTTGTCTCACGTGCCTGTACTTACAGTCTTATAGGGCCACATAGCATGGGTTTCACTGCCACTGCAACTTGTGCTTTACTCTGTGTGCGTGTGCGTGTGCGTGTGCGTGTGCGTGTGCGTGTGCGTGTGCGTGTGCGTGTGCGTGTGTGTGTTGGGATGGCGTGTTCACCATTTACGTTTAGCGAACCAGGCTTTTAATTGATGACGTGTCGTTTTTTTTCATGGCGCATTTTCTGGGGTCCCTTCACCCCCACCGAAGACACTGCTGAAGTTACTATGATTAAAGCCTGAAGCCTCTGTGTATGAAAGTTGTAAAGCGCCACGTTGTTAGAAAATGACAGAAGTTTTGAGTCCCGTTTTTATGTGGTGTGGACTTGAGTGAATCACTGACCGTTAAGTGCTCGTTTAAGGCTGGTTTACACCGCTAGACTAAGTCGGATGAAAGCACTAAACAACTAATCAAACTGCGTGCATTAAACAATTAGTGTCACTTGTGGATGAATTTTTGTCAAGAAACTTCTCTTCCCGAGATCTCAGTCCAAACGTGTGTCTGTGATGAATATTCGATCTAATTAAAAAATTGCGTTCTGTTGTAAACAGAGTAGCTAGTGACTGCTTGTATCCGACTAAGTCGCGCAGTGTAAACCCCACATAACTGACATAACGACCGACGGACGATAGACCAACCGACTGGTTGAAAACAGATTTGACTGATCATAGCTAGAGCTGTCCGACTGTAAGCCTATTTTATTTTTCAGAACAACCTGCACTTTAACTTCAACGCGAGCACACTGACTAAAGACATCGGCAGCATCAACGTGACGAGTGAGATCAACGCCCTCGAGACATCAGCTGATGACCTGAGCACATTGGCAACTGCGGTAAGCTTCTCGCCCACAGACCGTCCGCAAACCTCTGACGTCTCATTCTGGTATCACAACCATCCCTTGCAGCAACAAACAACTTATAAAAACAACCCCATAAATATGTCTTTGATGTTTATTCACACCATTAGTTAATGAAGCCGACATTCATGTTTGGTCGTGTTTGTTGTGATGCTTTCAGATACAGAATATGACGACTGTTGTCAGAAATACAAAGACCTCCATCGAAGCCCGTAGCTATGTACGCATATACTTCAGTTTCTGTAGAAGGTGTGACAATGTGCGCGTGCCGTGTGCGGGTGTGCAATTCTAAACGCATGTCTTGTAAGCATGTGCACCAGAGCTAAGTGAACTAGACTGGCAGTGGCATAAAGACGGAGAGAACCTTGGCAGTCCGAATGTTCTGTACATGTGTTTCAAAGAAACATTGAAGTAGAAACGGCAACTGTAAAAAAAAAAATATATATATATATAAAGAGTTGTATCTCTTTTTTATTTTCGTTCCTTTCACCAGACTGCAGCTTCTCAGCTTGATAACTTGATCAGCACTTTGGTAAGTATGACAGTAATCTGGTTACACTTGTGTTGATGTTTTTGTCTAAAGGCCGAGGGGTAGTTAGTGCACGCGTGCGTGTTCTCTCTGGATGGGTGTTTTTGTTTGTTTGTTTGTTTGTTTGTTTGTTTTAGTTAACAAGTTTAGACATTAACTTTACCCCTAGTTCACAGCTATCTCAAGTCTTCGTAGTTGACGCTGGAAATTTTATAGAGATTTTCACCCGCAATGTTTTTTCTGATTTCTGTTTTCGACGTTCTTTTCAACAGAAATGAATGATAAAACGAAACTTTTTTAAAGCGTAAACTAATAACACGTTGAAAATATATTGAAGTCGTTGGCATGTGGAATGACAACACCAAACAGGCAGATGGAACTGAACTTTTTACTTTTCAGGTGGCAATGGTGACGACTGCAACTAATCTAAATTCGACAACACAAAGTATAAAGGTAGGTCTAAGCAGTAGGTCTAACCAGTACATCTAAGCAGTAGATAGTGACAGGTAGTTGAAAGATCCGATTTGCTGCTGTTGGCAACAGCAGCAGTTGCAGGGGAGTGGACTCGTACTGGGAATGGTGGGGCGCCAACAGTATTGGTGGGTCTGGTCTTAGAGGATCGAGACCATGCAAGGCGGTACTGGATGTGGTCGGGGTGGCGACGGAAACAGCGGTAGGGAAATTGCAGTAGTGGCGACTGTGGGTTTGGTAGTGCGCGTATTGGTCGCTGTGGATGTAGGTGTGTTACGCAGACCCATGTTTAGTTAGATGTCGCAATGTAATCCAATGGGTTTAACATCGCAAGAAGTGAGAGGATGATGATGTTGGCTCATGTGTCTGGATTTAGGCCCATTTTCATGAAGTAAACCATTAGGTAGGACAACTCATTTACAGGGAAAATCCGCTAAGCATTAAAGGTAACAATTCTGGTTGATTTTCAGACTGAAGCCGGCAAACTTCCTCAGCTGATTAACAACGCACAGGCAAAGCTTAACGACACGACCTTCATGACTAACCTGATATCAAACGTAAGTCGCCAGTTTCGTGCATACTCTTATTTTTGACTCGTGTCATCCAGGTGATGAACAGCCTGATCTCAAACATGAATCTCCTATATTTCGTTTCGATCCTACGTCAAAAGTCCTGCTCACACTATGTTGTCATGCGTTATCTTGCATCTGCGCGACTTTCTTCTCATTTTCCCCTCACACTGGCCCTGCACACACTCTGTCATATTTAGATTTATATTTAGCTATTTCGATTTATTTTTTTATTTCTTTATATTTAGATTTATTCGAATTTCTCTGTGATGGTGCATTCTCTGTTAACTGATGTTCTATGTACTCTGTAACAGATGTTGCACTTACTCTGTGTACATTTATAACTGATGTTTCACTATTCTGTGTACATTTATATCTGATGCTGCACGTACTCTGTCAACATTGTTGTAATACTCTGTATTTATATCTCATGTTGTATGTACTCATTTATATATCATGTTGCGCTTACTCTGTCTAGATTTATATCTCACGTTGCACGTACTCCGTCTAGATTTATATCCCATGTTGCACTTACTCCGTCTAGATTTATATCCCATGTGGCGCGTACTCTGTCTAGATTTATATCTCACGTTGCGCGTACTATGTCTAGATTTATATCTCACGTTGCGCGTACTCTGTCTAGATTTATATCTCATGTAGCGCTTACTCCGTCTAGATTTATATCCCATGTGGCGCGTACTCTGTCTAGATTTATATCTCACGTTGCGCGTACTATGTCTAGATTTATATCTCATGTTGCGTGCACTAGTACTCTGTCTGGATTTATATCTCATGTTGCGTGCACTAGTACTCTGTCTAGATTTATATCTCATGTTGCGCTCAATCTGTCTAGATTTATATCTCATGTTGCAGTACTCTGTCTAGATTTATATCTTATGTTGCATGTAGTCTATCTAGATTTATATCTTATGTTGCATGTAATCCATCTAGATTTATATCTCATGTTGCACGTAATCCATCTAGACATGTTTATTTTGCGCATACTCTGACTGCATTTATATCTCATGTTGCACGTACTCGATCTAGATTTATATTTATGTCACGCACACTCATACTCTGTCCTAGTTTTATCTCATGTTGCACGTACTCGTAATCTATCTAGATTTATATTTATGTTGCGCATACTCTGGCTGTATTTATATCTTATATTTCACGTAATCTGTCCTAGTTTATATTTCATGTTACACGTATTTTGTCTATATTTATTTCTGGTCCTTCCCTTATTGCCCACATTTTCATCTGCTGTTGAACGTACTCTGGTTACAGTTGTATCTGATTTTATATTAAATGTACTGTTGTCTCATTTATATTTGACTTGACATCTACTCCATTGCTGCTTGTATCCGTCACGACGTGAACTCGATCTGTTCTCATTTAAGTCGTAATTTGCGCTGTTATTATTGGCTTCAATCCTTCTGTTTCAGGTGACAAACGACTTTGTCAATTCCATTTTCGCATTTGTTGACTCCTACCTCGGTGATGTTGTTTCTAAGGTGAGTTTTGCCCCTTTTACTCAGGAAGTAAGAGCAGACAAATACCTGATCGATTTTGTGTGCTGCTGGAGAACCCCCTTCGTAAAAGCATTACCCCCTCCCCACTTATCTTCTCCTGCTCCATAACTCTTAGTTGGATTTTCTCTGGTGGATTAGTTAGATTTAAAAAATTAAATGCTAGTTATCGGTTTTGTTTTAACTGTCTTTTTCTCATGTGGAACAGAATGCACCAAGGCAACTAATACTTGTTATTGCTTGTGTAAACTTCACTTGACTGAAGTCGTGAAATCAGTTTAAATTCTGCTATGCAACAATGGTCTGTCCTAGTGGCCTGCAGAGGACAGCTGGGGCGTGTTTTCTTTACGGTCTGTTTCAGCTCAAGACTGGCGTTCTTGTCCTATTGACTTTCTAGTCTGTTTCAACTTAGGACTTATAGTCTTATTCATTTTCAACTGAAGACTGAAGTTCGGGCATGGGAACTGGCCGCCGTTTGGCGGAATTCAGATTTTTTTTGGGGTGGAGGGGGGGGGTTGGTTTCCGCTTAAAAATAGTATGGTGCCGTTTTTCTTTTGTAGACGATTTTATATATGTACAAAAAATGGTTTCTTTTCTTCCGGCATGGACTAAATCTTTCATGACGAGCTTTGCATTCTCACTTTCTGTTTTGCTTGCCGTGTGCAGCTGTTACCGCCTGTTGTAACTTTTTCGTGCGCACTTGTCGCTGTATAGACTCGGACTGACTCAGACTTTTCCCATCATTTCTGCCAGATTTCAGATTTTTGTAGGTGATCCCATTCCCATGCCTGAACTTTCTTGTCTGTTTCAACTCAAGAATTACGCCCTCGTGTGTTCCAGCTCAAGACTGACGTGGCTAAGTGTACTCCTGTGTACTCCATCTATAACGCGATGGTCGGCGAGGCTCTCTGTCATGGTATTGTAGACCCACTGGTGAGTTGACTTTCAAGTTGCGTCGAAAGTCTGGAGCACCACACTGTCTAGAATTTCGTTAATCCTTTCCTTTCTGTGCGTGTGCGTGCGTGCATGTTGGAAGCACTAAACCAGCTCCTACCTGACGCGCGTTGCCTAAAAGCGAGGTAAGTTAGGAACGCGCTGGAGGCATATCAGTGCTTGCCTAGTTAGGCGCCTGTAGAAGATAGTTATCCCGTCAGTGTGTTTTTGTGTGTGTGTGTGTGTGCGCGCGCGCGCGCTCGCGTGTGTGTGCAAATCTTTGTACGTGCGTGTACAAGATTTGACCGACAATATTCGTGAAACTGCCTAGCTTGACTGCTCCTCCCCACCCCAACTCCCCCTGGCATTTGTCTCGTGTGGCGTGTAGGGACTGTTTCGACAGGGTGTCATGTCAGAACGTGTCCTGTTTCAGAACGGCTTTTGGCTGGGACTGGGCTGGTGCATCTTCTTCTTCATGCCCACCCTTATCCTGTCCGTCAAGCTGGCCAAGCACTTCCGCCGGATGTTGTATGACGACGACTACGACACAATCAGGTTTAAGATGATCACATGATGACATGCGTT
Source organism: Lanistes nyassanus (assembly GCA_004794575.1). Taxonomy (NCBI): domain Eukaryota; kingdom Metazoa; phylum Mollusca; class Gastropoda; order Architaenioglossa; family Ampullariidae; genus Lanistes; species Lanistes nyassanus. The sequence goes on from SMGT01005560.1 coordinate 92,521, forward strand.
TGTAGCTTTTGTCAATACACAACGGTTCCTGTAGCGCCCCTTGGTCCTACTAATTTTATTTGGTTTTTACGAGTGGAAATAGACTGGAACCCGATGTAGTCCACAATTTGTCTTCGTCTTTGCTGACATCGCTCAGCTCTTAAGACTGACAAGATAACGACAACAATTTGAAAAAAAGCCGAGATCGTGACTGCTGATCGAAGTTTTCACCTGATAATTGACTAATAATAATATGGTTACATTATATAGATATATCGTTATATCCAAGCTAGAGAGCGGGAGGGGAGCGCTGTATTTGTGTTGTCTCGAGGAAAAAAAAAGTAGTGACCCTTCTGCCTACAGTAACTCCTGACTGTGAATTCTTGTCATACCTGGGGTATGCCTAATGTCTGTTTCAGGCATGGCGGTGCCGGGGTGTTTGCTACAGACGCATCTCAATCACTGTAAGATTTTCTTCAAATCCCAGTTGTCACAAACGTTCATCATTTTTGTTTTTCTTTTCTTTTTTCTGTCTTTCTGTGTCCGTCCGTCTGTCTGTATTTCTTTTCTTCTTTCTTTTTCAACCGTTTTCTCCTCCCTACTTTTCAGTTGACTAATTAAACCGCGTTCGGTTTTAGTGTTCGGACCAATCCCAGCGACCGGATCCCATGCGTGGGGAATACTGTTCGCGCTATTTCTGTACTCCACAATCCCGCTGTGTTTTCATTGCGTACCCTCTGGAGCATCATTAGCATATCAGAGCATACGTCACGTACGCATGCGCATAGGGCGCTGAACGCAGCATCCGGGGGCAAACACTTCTTGTGTTTATCGGGATCTTCCAAGAGTGACGGAATTTTGAAAAAAGTAACGTTTTTCATATGATCTTGATCACTACCGCGAATCACTATTGCATTTACCCCAGTAGCAGTGCTTCTTGGGCATCTTGAAAGGTTACAACTGAAGCCCCCGGCAATGACCTCTGGCCACATGGTTCATTTCCGGAATCTATTTTTAGGATTTTCTTAGGACCTAGTTTTCTCAGGGGGTACGCAATGCTAATCGCAGTACACTATAAGACAGATTGAGTATATTAGTTGACTAATTAAAGCTACATCCTCACGATGCCATTGTGTCACGAGATTTTATTTCATTTTTTTAACAGCGTCGTCTCACACAAGACGTCAAAGCGCAAGTAAGTCCCCAATCCTTTGTGTCTCACTCTATAGATACTCCTTTGTATCTTACTCTATAGATACTCCTTTGTGTCTCACTCTGTAGATACTCCTTTGTGTCTCACTCTATAGATACTCCTTTGTGTCTTACTCTATAGATACTCCTTTGTATCTTACTCTATAGATACTCCTTTGTGTCTCACTCTGTAGATACTCCTTTGTGTCTGACTCTATAGATACTCCTTTTTGTCTGACTCTGTAGATACTCCTTTGTGTCTCACTCAATAGATACTCCTTTGTGTCTTACTCTATAGATACTCCTTTGTATCTCACTCTATAGATACTCCTTTGTGTCTCACTCTGTAGATACTCCTTTGTGTCTGACTCTATAGATACTCCTTTTTGTCTGACTCTATAGATACTCCTTTGTGTCTTACTCTATAGATACTCCTCTGTGTCTTACTCTATAGATACTCCTTTGTGTCTTACTCTATAGATTCTGCCAAAAAACTGTCTATAGAAATTTGTCTGTTTGATATTTTGAAAAAACACAAAGGGATCGTAGGGTTTTCAGACTGTTACTCCATTGCAACCGCAAGGGGACACAGATTTCGGCGCGTTTGAAATAAATGCTGCTTGAAAACTACCACAAGTTTCGTAATCTACTTTACATATTTCGAAAGATCGATTTTTCAACATCAAAATAATTATACAATCGTACTGAAAAATAGTCCTTAAATAGTCCTTACTATCTGGTGTTAGACATAGTCACTGTATGCACTGTACGCGCCTACTTCTTCTTACGTTCGATTTCTTCCGCCATGACCTTCCCTGTGGTCTCTATGTACCTTATAAAAATGTAGAAAAAAATCTATCAATGATAAAAACATAACTGCAATGCAGGCTGAAAGAGAAATTTAAAAAGAATAAAATGATTCCTTCCTGAAATCCATCCAGTGTGATTTCTGTGTACAACGCTGCGTTGAAAAAATGCATCTAAACAGTATCGTGTAGTCTCGGGAGCATAGTATTGAAGAATTCGTGTATTGTGTGGTCTAAGGGAAGGAACTCGATTAAAAAAAATGATTTACCAGTCACATCCTTGTCGACCAACCGCGTTCGGTTTAAGTGTTCGGACCAATCCCAGCGACCGGATCCCATGCGTGGGGAATACTGTTCGCGCTATTTCTGTACTCCACAATCCCGCTGTGTTTTCATGCTAATCGCAGTACACTATAAGACAGATTGAGTATATTTCAGTTCGACTGTTGGACAGGTGAAAAAAGAAGAACGTCTTGTCTTTGCATACATTGCTAGTAAAAGCATTTGCACATCAGTGTGTCTTATACATGTAGATATGTCTTTGTGTTTACTTGTATATGCGTGAGCGTCCGTGCGAGAGAGCAGGCGAATGAGTTAGTGTGTGTGCCTGTGCGCTCATGCTTTTGAAATCACGCGCATTTGTCGTTTGCAGGAACAAGGTTGCTCCATTTTGAAAAAAAAAACTCTTGGAGGGAAGCAGACTTTAGGAGATTGCAGAGAGCAGTTTGATGCATTCTTATGCACAATATTTTTTGGTCTGGGTGCGCTCGTACAGGGCAAAAGCATTTGTGTGTGTTGTGTCGGAATGCGCACTGAGATCTGAAATACGATATGTGTTATGAGGAGGCATACATTGTCTTATACGCGCACACAAATGTCAGCCACTCACAAAACGAAGTCAGGAAATGTTGTTTGTTATATTACAAATGGGTAGCCGTTGCGGGATTTTCCCTTTTCAGATTATATTTCATGGTAACTGCATCCTATATGAGATCTCATGGCGCTGCGTGGACATCAGAGTTCTTCTAAAGCATCAGTCTTGTTCTGACTTGCCTGTTGTCACAACTGTAGAAACGAACTTGTTTATGGGACAGTTTTTTTTAAAAAAAATTATCCGACACAGCAGTAGAAGATGTACAAACACACAATAGTGGGAAACGTATTTTTAAACAACAATAAGAAACGTATGTCCTGGGCTGACAACGAGAACGTATATTCTGATACGAGTACGCGTTTGAAACGACAGGTTTTGTTGTTTGTTTGTTTCTTTCTTTCTTTGTTTTGTAGGAGAACCCTACACCACGACAAACGTTCTGTTCATCGGTAAATCGATTACTTTTACCTGTCCTCTGTTGCAGATATGTTTAATCAAACGAACGCCTTGTTCCCGTCGTCATTACTGTAATTTATTTTACATGTTGCTAATCTTAATGTTCTTTCTGTTCGTTTAAGTTTGAGCTATGTTTAGTTTTGGAAATATAATATTCTTAGTGAAAAACTTGTCTTTGAGCTATAAGTTTGTCTAACACTATCTGCAGCTTTATTTTACCCATAAAAATATATCGTCATTCCTTGACAGAATTCCTTTTTGTTTTAATTATGACTTGGTTTTTAATAGAGATTTTTGTGATAAGTTTTGTTTGCTTTAGTCTAGGGTTATATATTAAATTATAGATGGTCTTGACCAGAAAGAATATGATTTAAAATCAAGTAAACCCTAATTTCTCGAACTGCTTAACGTAATCATACTTAGCCACGATGTGCATCCAGCATCACCCCTTTCTCTTAATTACAGTATACATCGTATGTCGGTTGGTTGGTTATTTAGAAGGACAGTGCTTCCACCTTGCGGTGATTTCGCATTATTGGGGGTGGGGTCCTATTACTAAACTATGCACTGAAAGAACCAGCAGACTGATAGCTGCAGTAAGATGGCCAGTGTGAACAGGCAGTTTAATGTGCGAGAGATGGCAGAATGCAGTTTGCACTAACTGTACTGAACATGCTTAGTAATCAGAAAACTGAGATGCTTGCTGTTGTGCTGACTAATAGCGAAGTTTGTGTCTGTAATAACTACTATTTCCATAAAGGGAGAGAACATAAGCCTTTTTTGTCGTTAGTATAAGATACTGTGCTAAAAGAAGAAAATTTTCTTTAGAATTTCTCTTCTATTGAAAAGCACCTACAGGTCCAAGAAAACTAGGAATGTAGATGGCTGTAAATGTAGCTACGTTGTGACGTAAATTTTATGCAAATCGGGTGTTTGTATCCTGCCGCACAGATGCGCGAGGACTCCTGTCTGTCATTAAAGACAACCTTCCATTACAATCTCGTAGTTCTTTGTGGCTGATTAGAAGAAATTCAGTTCTGTCACAGCGTTGGCTCACAAGGATTGTCTTTTGCGAGACTGTTTATTGTTATACGAATATTTGATTGTTATTCTAGTTTTGTAGGCTGTAGGCCAAATCCATATCCCCTTCCGTGATGGCCTTGTACATCTTTGTCATGTAATTCTTGCTGTTATTCATACTTTTTTTTTAATTCTGACTTTGTTTTGTATCCGGTGAGGACAATAGTTTATCAATAGTTGTTTCTACGGCGGTGAAATCCTTTTTTAAACCCAGTGATGTTGTAAAATATTTGATATGTATGTATGACTAAAACCATGCCTTAAATCATACTCTGAATCCGTCCATAACAGACCCAAAGAAAAATGTTTGTGATATGATTGATTTTTGTTGATTTTTCCCCCTTGCTCTGTGATTTGCTGTGTGCTTACTACTCGAGGGTCAGAGTTTACAGTGTTTGCTGTTATATTCATTTTCCGTAAAAATACTGTTTCCCTTACTGGCTACACATGGCTATGCATGTCATGACTAGAAAAATTGATAATCTGTACATATGCAAATAACTTGTTTCATATTTTGTCTTATGTTGGTATTTTTGTCGAACGGAGCTCCAAGAAAGGAATTCGGCTGATTTAAGAATAGTGAAACGCATCAATATATTATGAAAAAAATCTGAAGACCTGTTAGAATTTATTGTCGTGACATTAAAATGTCATTGACCAAACCAGTCAGTCATTTAGGATTATTACATAGATCATGCATGTGTTACTGGCTGCTGTAAGACGGCTGTTGCAGGAATTTAGAATTGCATGGCTGAAAGACCCACTATTACCACATAGTCTGGATGAGACACAGGACAGCACACAGATAACAAAACAGTGCCTAATAATATTCCTTTTAGCTTGTGTGTGTGTGTGTGTGTGTGCACGTGAGAGAGAGAGAGAGCATGCATAGTTACATATCGCTTGCAGCCGTTGACAGTACGTAGCCAAAACCATCCTAGCCAGCTGTCTTGTAAACAGAGGCAAACAGAAATAATGGGAGGTAAACAGATGAACTACTCAACAATTCTTTCCCTTTATGTCAGTACTGTCCATTATACGTTTTCTCTATCGCTCTCCGGATTTCCCCGATTGGTATAGTTTAAGCCAAGGACTACTATAATCAAGGACGTGCACACCTGAATTTCTGACTTTGCTAGCAAAGGCCATTCATTTCTTCTTAACCGAGACTTTTTTTAAAACAAAGGTCATAACACATGTGATCATAGGTGTTGTATTAAATGTCATAAAAGTAAATTTCAAAACAAAATGGGTATTTAACATGTAAACTGTGGAATTTCCAGTTTAAGACAGGAGTTACCTCTCTTCCGTAATTGTTTCATGGTAAGAGAGGCAATTCGTGTCTTGTCTCTTATCACCAGCATGTAACAGGTGATTGCCTAAATAATAATAATATGGAAAGAGTCTCTCATGATAGTCTACTTTTAACTGTATAAAACAAAACTACCTTACAAACACAGCCGATATGAATTAATCTGACAGACGAGCTTTTTTGATTGAAGTCTGAAGAAGTACTACATTCTTTTGGTGGTCCTTTTCCAGATTGTGAAGTCCACTTAAAAGTACATTTGCCAAATGTTTAAGTAGTTTATCACATGGTGGGCCAATGTCATAAAATTGCTGCATGGTGGACAAAATCACAACAAGTCTCTGGCGACAATAGGCTCGGTGCTTTGCTTTTTTGACAAAACTCAGTCCATATCTTACAAGATCATACGTACACTCATGAGGGACCTTAAGTGACCCCCGAGATATTTCCTCTATAAAATCCTTGACTTCACTTGTCACTAAAGGCTCCTCATCATCAAACTCGATCTGATGTTCACATTTACGCTCCAGTCATCCAGCCACATAGGCAGCACTACTCTCTTCATTGGTGGTCAGAGTGACATTTTCTATGCTACTTTCTATAGAAGCAGCATCAACAGTGCTCACAGGGCCAAAACAGATGTGTTTCTTTTCCTCCTTTTGAAATTTCAGTGACTCAAGAAATGATGCAGCATGTCTGGCTAAGCGTTTGTTACATGCTGTAAGAACATCATTAGATGTCATGAAGGCATTTGCCCCTGTGGACTGTCGATACACTGAAAATTCACCTTCAATCCTATCACTTTGAATTTCTCGCAATGAAACATAGTCAAATCCTGCCTTTGTCACTAAGTGATTACAAACAGAAAC
>SMGT01005560.1:117837-145250 GCA_004794575.1 Lanistes nyassanus
GGGGGGGGGATTGCCCTCTCAGTAGCGTTAACACAGAGACGCTTCTCCGTCTGGTCGGTTCAGCGTTCCACAGCCATTTCGCGATGTGGCCGAGAGTTTTCCCGATATTCTTTGGTCAGGGTCGGACCTGCTGTTTATGTACTAGCAGGTTCAAGACTTCGGTCCACTTGCCTGGAGCAGGAAAAGGAAGTATTCAATCTTCTCTGGGGCTCAAGCTGGCGACTTAAATCTCCGTCTGCAGCTACGCGACTTCTAAAGGCGTCCTGACATTAATTAATCTGCACTTTCGCGTATCACTTCACAAGCGGAAAGATCAGATCGGTCACAACACATTCTCTAAGAGCAGTGTGATTGTTCGAAATACTTCTCTCCGGGAAACCTGTAGGCCGAATGACTGGAGTAGGCGGATAGAGAATTTTTTCCCAATTGACTTCCGCTCCAGCCGGGGTAAGTTTTTTTTTTATATAGCAGCCAATCTGCTCGCACTGTGTCCATAACTCTAAGGAAATCAAGTCAGTGGGAAAATGCGCATAGCTGTATGTGAGATCTTTATTCAGACTTTATTTAATACATCCATATTCTTAAGGAAAGCCTTGAAATTTCAGTTCCTAAAAACGTTTGCAGAGATCGCAAGCCCCCCGCCCCTAACCCCTTTCCTAATCCCAACCCTCTTTTTCTCCTAATCCCACCTACCCTCTCCCCTAACCCCCACCACTATCACCTCCCTTAACTCCCACCCTACCCCCACTTCCAACATAGTTTCTTGTTGATGGAAAGTTGTTTCACCTCGCTGTGATTTCGCACTGTGGGGGAGGGGTGAGTGGATTTGAGTGAAGGAAGGAAGGAGAGAGGGAAGGGATCTGCGGTTATTTTAGTGATTTACCCCCAACCCCCTGTTCAATTTTGCATTAGATATATCTAACATCTGGATGGGCGTTTGCTACCTGCGTTGTCAGTTCCATTATATATATATAAATATATATAAATATATGGCCTTATCTTTGGGGGTGCGGGGTTCAGAGACGATCGTAAATTTAGGGCAAGGTTGTAATTGTGCGCAGAATTTATTTAATTCTTCCCTTTCCTGGATCTTCAGGCTGTACTCTAGCCGGAGGCATAGCGTGCTAAGTCTGTCCCCACAGCTGCAGGCCACTGGGTCTTTACGAATCAGATGGTAGTCCCTACTTAATCTCGTTTTTGTTATTCTGCTTTGGTCGGTTCTGTTTGAATTAAATATTAGGAGCTCGTTACTCTTTAGCTCTTCTGTTTCTCTCTCCTGGTGCCTTTGCCTTCCACTTTATACTTTTCATCGCACTGTAGTTTGATTGCTTGTTAAATGGCTATTTTTTCCTCTCTTCAGCTGAAATAAGTACATTTATCTGGATGACAATGGTGGTTGGTTTGTCTTTTATCCTAGTTTCGCTAGTCTATCTGCTTCCTCGTTTCCTTTGATGCCCACTGTTTATGGCGCAAAAGAGAAAGTTTAATTCCAACGAAGATTTTAAAAACGTGGCGGAAAAGAAAGAGAAAACGTAAGATTCGAATCACATAAGTTTCAATCTTTAAAACCAATGCTTTAACCATTCAGCTACAGACTACTTCGGCTACATGACACGACTATTGCATTTATTTGAACAGCAGACAATATCTCTTTTTAATTTCATGCAGGCAACAACTTTGCTTGAGCTCTACATCTGTCACGTCATCTGTGCGAAGTCTTTTTAATGAGCGCGTGAGGATAGTTCTTATACAAAGCCACACCATCGAGACCCGCCCACTCAGTCTTGAGATGAGGTCATTGTGATCTAGTTGCGCGGAGACCGCAAAACATATTAGTTTTGCGCACTGCTGAAACCTTATGAAGCCTGCCTGTTATGCGACTTGTACTTCAAAACATGTAATAGCTTTCTGTCTGCCGTGCTGTCGGACTGGTGCACAATGCACACACCAGCTCTATGGAGTTCCCCTAGAAATCTTTTGTCCTCTGATTGTGCTATTGGTGAATGAGCCTGCTGTTGTGTAGTGTGGTGTCTGTGGGGGCAAGGCGTCTATCAGTCTGTAAGCACGGAAGGAGAGAGACAGAGACATTGACATTGGTTTATTGTCGCCAGCTTTTTTTTTAGCTCCATGGCAAGGGTGGATACATACAGAAGTACACTGTAAGTATAAAATAAAGCAGTCAAGTACTGCTGACAAAGATGTTAGCACTTTGGCTACACTGCCGTAGGGTAGAGATATATTTATTAGTCTTCATACTCACATCCATACAACATAAGGCCCATTTTAATGCTATTTGTTTTTTACAGTGATATTGCACTTTTCGGGTTGGCGTGCACTTTTGAAAATAAGAAACCAAGTGCACTTACTGCTTCCTTCTAAGGACGAGTGGTAGATCCTTTCAAAAGATTATGTACTCTATACAAGGGTGCAGCCGTTGATACTATAAGTTTATATATAAGTGAACTCACCAGCAGTATTACCTTTACAAAAGCCAAGCATAGCACCATATAATAATGTTAAACATAATTTTAAAGATTGGTCTCCCAAAGTGATTCACAGTTGTGTCTTTGAGGGTCTTGGTTGGTTGGTTGGTTGGTTGGTTGGTTGGTTGGTTGGTTGGTTGGTTGGTTGGTTGGTTGGTTGGTTGGTTGGTTGGTTGGTTGGTTGGTTGGTTGGTTGGTTGGTTGGTAACGTCCCGTCGCAACCTATGTCCATATCAGGAGGGTGTTGTTTAGACAAGTTTAACTGCTGCCTCACTGGGACTGCTGTCACAACACGGGCTTCAGTCCCACCCAGTCACATTACACTGACATCGGGCCAACCAGTCGTAGTACTGTTCCCTATGGTGCCAGGCGTCTGGAAGGGCAGTTGCTAGAGTCACCATCTTTTTTTAGTTTTGTGATTTGTCTGGGCCGCGAACCACCGCGTCCTCCGTCGGAAGTGAACGCCTAACCACTAGACCACTGAGACGGTCTGCAAACGTATCTAAAGTACTGACAAGGTTACTGCTCACTGACAAGGTTACTGCTCACTGACAAGGTTACTCATTTACTGTTCACTGACAAGGTCATTGTTTACTGACAAGGTCAGTGTTCAGTGCAAATCTGCGGAGAAGTGGAGACCCGAGGGCATGGCGAAAAAAGAAAACCCGCCAGCTTCCAACCCCAAAATTATGGTCTGAAGCTGCGTATCTTACAATACAGGGGGTAATTTGATGCTTATGGGCGGAACAATAAATTTTGAGAAATACATAGAGGTGGTCGATCAACACCTAAGCCCATCGGTACAAAAACTGTTTAGTGCAAGACGATGCACATGTGCGTGCGTGCGTGCGTGCGTGCGTGCGTGCGTGCGTGCGTGCGTGCGTGCGTGCGAAGTCGAGCATACATGAAGAGCGGAGGCGACAGCATGTCAGTCCGATATTCCTGTGGCTAGCCTAGAGTGCAGATCCTGCAAGACTGTAGGTACCGCCAGCTTCTGAGGTCGGAGATTTGGTCAGTGCTGGTAACCGTACATGACAAGCTGTACGGGCCAGTGGAAGCTTACAAGAGGACCACTAATTTCGTCTCAAGGACTAGATTTTGAGCGTGGTTGGGGATCGAGAAAAAGAAGACTAACATTGCAGATATGAAACAGGACATTTATACTGTCAGTCTGGAATTTGATGCCTGGTTGGTACCTTCAAAGGCTTTTCTAGTCCCTGCCTCCCCTCTTGCGGTTGGCCCTGATCCCGAAAGGTCCCCTCACTAGGTAATGATCAACCGCAAGCTAAGCAGAAAGGTAGGACAACTTTTTTCATTTTTAACAGACAGATTTTGAGGTTCGGCCATCTAGGATTTCTGTGCCTATTTTATGGTACGGGGCTTCAGAACATTGAAGACAGACCATATAGCTTCCTGTTTCCTTCTAGTCGCTAGGTGTTCAACCTTTCTAACAACACTCATCTTCGTTGTAAACAAATACAGATAGTTATATTCATTAACCACTTCCAGCTTCTTCCCATTCAAAGAACCAGTTTTCATTCCCCCTCCCCATACTCCTACCTATGTGAATGTAAATACCATTATCTTAGTTTTGTATATGTTTATTGTTAACATCGGGTCCTTGCCTACGGAGCTAAGAATATTTGTAAACCTTTAACTTTATCAAATAATAACACAGTCCCTTCAGCAAATAATAGAACAAATATCCTCACCACTCCAGGAACAGGCTGAAAACCATTTAGACCATTCGACTCCATAGCTACTGTAATCTCATTAATGAAAATATATAATAAAATTTGACTTCATATTAACCCCTAAGAGTGCGAGAACGAGCGAGCGAGCGAGAAAGCCAGCGCAAGAGACAGAGAGAAAGTATATGCCTTGGCATCAAACATTATAAAGAACATGTCGTTTATTCCTCCTCATCTACAAAGTTTACAGAATATTTCGGCTTTTTCTACCACGGGTGGCCCGCCATTATCAGACTATCAATAGTCGCTTAATGACGAACACTTGGGGTTTTTTTTTAGTACCAAAACCACTTCGAATGTAGCCACCGGCTGGGCTAAAATATTTGCAAGTATGAGAGGACAATAGAAGAAGAATAACAGACAAAATGGAGGTAAGAGTGGAGAGACAGATGACAGAGGACAGATGAAAATGGTAATTCTCAAGGCAAAAGAGCTTTTAAAAGACGTACAGTAGGCTAGCTATAATACTCTTTCCCTGATATGTGATCTTGTGTGAGGACATTTCGAATCGTCTGCGAAATCCAAGAATGTGACCAATGACCAATGATCAGGAAAACGGGAACAGTTAACTATATATAGTATATTACAGTAAAATTCGTACGTGTATCCTTGACAAGAGCTTGTCTTCACCGATAAAAGGGCCTCGACATGCGATATCCTCACACTGTGATCGGTCGCAGTGTCTTAACGACTGACTGCTTTTGTTATCACTAGTCCGGCGATAATCTCTAGGAGACCTTGCCTAAGCTCTCCCTAAAAGAAGTGATTTAAATTATCAAGTAGCTCGATTCAGACTTATGCCACACGATCCGTTTCACACACTGCTTCCTGTATTCCAAATGAATGAATGCCAGCAGCCACTAAACGTCGCGGAGTGGTTCGATAGCCCCCGTCAATCGTGCCATTGAACATGTTCGTATATATCAGTCTTAATAATTCTCTGGCTCTTTGCTGTGTGGCGTTCCAAGGACACTTATCTGACTACAAATCTGATGCACACATTCAGATAGCTTCTAACTCTGCAGTCTAAATAAAGCGAAATGGAAAATCCAGCGGGCCTACAAATGTTTGTTGTGGTGTTTCTTTTAAAGGAAAACTGTTCCCGTGTCTTTAAGTGCATCTTGTTGCACACCAACGCACTGAAAGAAAAATCTTTCATTACAGATGAAACTATAAATACTTTTCCTATTAATTACCGCTTTACTTCAACCGAAATATAAATCCACATTTAAAAAAATTATTTCGCTGTGTCCGTTTGTCAGTGTTTCCATCTTGGCCCCGTGTATGTCTGAACCAGAGTGCGTGAAGCCTTCTCTGAAATTTCATTGTTTTTGAGAAATTAAGTTATATTATACCAAAGGTTTTCCAGGTGTTTGAGATTTGTCGTTGCGTTCTAGTCGGTCATGCTCTAGTGAATCTCTAACGTTTAGATGCTTGAAAAAGAAAATTTCGAGTGCGACAGTGAAGGCTAAGTGCAACAACCGGTTAAAAGCACACACGCGGTTACAACAATACAAAATACTGTGACTTGCATGAGCGCAGCAGACATAAAACGCTGTCACTATAATTGTGACTCATTCAAACCAATAGGCAGTAATTATAGTTTATACTTTTCTTTTACTTCGAAATTGTGGTTGGTCACGCTGCCATCAATATCCATACACGTGTACTGTAGTGGAAACATTAAAAAAAACTTTTGAAACTTTTGTGAAGACTAGAGTTCTCGAACCACAATTTAGATTACCGCTCGACAGGTTTTATTTATTGATTTCAAATGTTTCCAGGAAGAGTATGTCAACAAAAGCGAAAGGCAAGAACAACAACAAAGCGAGTCAACACAGTCAGTCAGAATTTTACTGAAGTTGTTGCTTGTCTAATCTGTATCAAGATCTTTCAACCCGGTGTTCCTTACATATACGATATGTGTATATATCGTATGCAACTCCGTGGGTGTAACTAAAGGCTCTTTGGTTCAAGGGAGACGAGACAGCACGAACCCGGGCGATAATGTACTTCCGGGGCATTCTTTTGCTGGAGAGGAAACGTTCGAGGGGCAGTCTGGCCAGCTGTTGAACGGCTAGGGGCCACAGCCTCGGATTCTCCGAAGGCTTGCGGGGAGCAGAGTTTGCTACAAAGTGGAGTGGATAAACCATTTTCATCTAGTCTATGTGTCACTGTGTGTAGACTGTTGTTACTGCACTGGAGTAACCGTCAGTGGAAGTAACTAAACTCAACTGTAACTGTAGAACGGCTAAGATTAAGAGAGTAAGAGTGACTGTCCTACTCCTAGTGGTGCTAGTGAAAGTCCAATCGTTGAAAGCCTAATGTCAGTAATGTGTTTTCTTTTCGCTAGGAAATTAAAAGTTTAAACTTGCTGTATTCGGAGGATACAGTGTCGATGAATGCTTATTTTTCCTTACTTTGTTTTCTTGATCACATACTGTGTGCACGTAGAAGACCTGTGGGCTTGAAAATCGCAGGTTCGTTGTTAAAGAAGTTTCGGTAACCAGGAGGGCACATCGTCTGATTCTGTCACATCGTGTCTGACTCTGACAGTGACACAGTGAACAAATATAGTGACGTCAGGACACAACAATGGCTGAAGCAACGCTGACCGTGTGTGGTATGTAAATTGTAATGATATGTAGTAATGTGTACCGCTGAACTGCACACAGAACACGCTCAGGACACAGTAAACAACCTTTGAACATGCCTCGATCTCCACCCATCCCTCATACAGAATCGTGTAACGTGCAGAAGGTGCAGTCCATGGTAAGGGGAGGTCTCATAATCTCATTTCAGTTGCCCAGACCTCATCTCCTCCTGCTTTAACTGGCCGTTTTTCATTTCACTTTTTTTCTGTAGATGACAAAATACCTGACCTGTCATGGATAAGGACTATAGTTTTGACAACACCTTTATCACTTGCTTTGCTCCTTTTCTGCAGCAAAGTCATTCATAACTGCAGACTATCTACAGAAAGACTTTTCACTTGTGTTCACACGGCAGCATAAAACTCACTTATAAGTTATGTTTGAGAGGAACACAGAAATATTATATTCTAGTGGACTGGATTTGTGTGTGTGTGTGTGTGTGCCACAGACTGACAGAGTGAGGTGAGAGAGAGAGGTGATCTTGTGGCTTCATGTCTGTTTATGCCAGGTAGTGAACAGAAAGGCAACAAACAGATGTCTTCATAGTAAAATAATGACTGAAAAAGTGAAAGGGAAATTAAAACTTAAATTGTTTTAGCTCCTTTCATTCTCATGCATAAAGGAGGTGTGGGTGTGTGTGTGTGTGCATGCACGCATCATATAAGTCTGCATCAGGACAAAATATCTTTCTCTTGCTCCTTTTTTAGCCTTTCCTTTTAATTGCCACAATTTCTCTTTGGTATAAATGTATCATTGCATATATATATATATATGCTTATAAATGCTTATTTAATTTAAATATAAGTGCTTAAGGTTTTTCATTTGCTTGCAAGCTAATATTGCAGTTCATCACTGTCTGAATAGAATATAATCTTTTTAAACCAATGGAGTGTTGTGACAGGAAAAGTAGTAACTCACACAGATTTACTTTTACTAAAATGATCATGTGTAGTTGGCATACTTAATGGTTCTGGCTAGATATATATTCACGTGTCAGTCTACCACAGGAATACAGAAAATTTAGGGGATTTAAATAGTAACTGTTCATATATGCAGACCAACAGTTTTTATGAATAAGAAGTCTCAGGGAGCTTGATCATCGCCAAGTCTCTGTCACTTATCAGAAAATTTATGAGATAGTCAAGATTTCTTTGATTAATGACACATGCCATGACCTCTATTGCTAAAAAAAAACGAAAAAATCTTTGACATTGGCTGACACAGCAACAGTGTTTTTGGACTGGCTAATTGTATGGTTGACTGGCTGACAATTTGGTTGTGTAAATAACTCATGTCAGTGCTTCTGGAGTTTTTTTTTTTAAACCAAGGGTCGAAACAACCTTTTAGCATTTAATTTGAGGGTCATTTTGTAACAAGCAGGGATCAACTGAAGCAGCTTCTACTGTTACTTGGCTAAATGTGTTTTACAAAAATCTGTCACTGTGACATGTTTTCAAATCTCTGCACTATTCTTGAAATTGTGTGCATAAGTTACTGCTTATTGTCCATTTTCTATCTGTTTTTGTTAGAAAAATGTATTCTTGCAAACAATTGGGGGGAAACTCCAGTGTAGTAATACTAATTGTTGAACTTTGGTAGGTAAGTGGGTAGATAAGTTTAGAGTGACAGTGCTTAAACCTTGTGGTGGTTCCACAATGTATGAGGGGATGAGGTCCTGTTAATATTATTAAGTTATACACTGAAAGAACCACCAGACTTGTAGCTGCTGTAAGATGGCCAGTGCAGAGAGCCACTTTAATGTTTGGGAGAAAGGCCAAATGGAGTAATTTTTAATCCTTACCCATTCCTGGACTCAAACCAGCTGCATCCACATGCTAGTCCACAACTGTACCTGCAGAGCAGCCCCATCCATCCCAGCATCACCACTGAATTTGTGTTGCAAGCCATATCTTTCAAATTTGTGGGTACTGCAATAAACTGCTGAACCCATTGTGCAGCTATTTGAAGGCTTTCATGCTGCTGATTTCAGATTCCTGCTGATCACATGCTATGGAAGGTCCATTACACTTACAGAAGTAAAATATTTCTTAACTGTTCATCATTTCTTACAAGCAGTTACAGAGTCCAGCAAAAGCTTTTGGTATTGTAAAGGTTGTCACATATATTCACATGCAGGCAGCAAGTCACCTAGAAAGCAATGTCTCGGACAGTGGCTTCAGGCTGTTTTGTTTCATGTCCTTGGGGCAATGCCAGAAGAGACAGGCGGTCAGTGTGAAAGCTTGTCTCTGCTCTGTATCAGCTTTGCAAGAAACTGACAGAATGCTTACTTCCAAAACATGGCAGCACTGCAATGGAAAAGCACCCCCCACTAAATCACTAGGTTTCCAGTGAGAAGAGGCAGGAAGGAGGGGGTGGGCTAGCTGTGGTCTAAAATGCAAAAAGGTACAAGTCATATAATTAAGGCAGTTTCTTTATCACGTTAATATGGATAAAGTGCTATACACAATTGCCTAGTGTCTATCAGTGAAGCTTGGTACACCTTTTGGTATGTTAGTGCAACCATTAAAAAAAATTGCCTTGGGGGGGGGGGGGAAGTTTTCTTTGTAGTTTCTTATCTAACTTTGCATCTTTTTTCCCCTTGTGGGCTTGGGGGGGAGGGGGTGAAGGGCTGTGGGTAATTTGGGGGGGGGGGGAGCTTCAGCACTGGAACTCTTGCTCAGTCTGCCCCACCCCACCCCCAAAGTACTGTGACTCATCAGCACTAGCACTAAAATTAGCATAAAATTAAATGTCCCGAACTTCATCTCTCTGTCTCCACAACACTTATTTTCATTAATAGAAGGGGGATGTACAGACTTCATGTTCCACAATTTTCTTTTTTCTTTGGGGGGGGGAGGGGGGCACATCTTTTAAGGTCGTAGGAGTAGTTTGTGGTCAGATCAGAGCACTGTAAAATGAGTTTTGGTCAGTTGCACATTTTTTGATCATAGAAGAAAATAATTTTTTTTTAAAAATTGGTTATACTTTGGGATGTTTGAGGGAAGAGCTGCCTATGAAGTGTGACCAAAATCTCTGAAACTGCCAACATACCAGTTTTCTAGCAATTACCACTAACCAACTGCCGACATACCAGTTTTCTAGTAATTGGCACTGACCAACTGCCAACATACCAGTTTTCTAGCAATTACCACTAACCAACTGCCGACATACCAGTTTTCTAGTAATTGTCACCGACCGACATCTGGACCAGTTAGGTGTAACAGCACAACAGCAGATTGGCTGTAGGAATATAATAGGATGCACCTTGCATGTAGTTAATATAATTTGTTGTGACTGAATCTTCATGCTTACTGTGCTTGTGAGCTAGCTGGCAAGCAAAAGTGTATGTGTATCAGCAAGGTTATCTGTCTCACTATGGCTGTTCACCCACATGTAAATTGTTACAGTTGCTATATTGCTGAGGTTGAGTGTAATGAACTTGACATGGCCCAAACAAATTTTACATGAGATCTTTTCATTGGTTAAATAACTCATGGATTGTGGCATATTTCAGACCACAAAATTCGGTATAGTGTACTACATTTACATGTAGTACTAGTACTGGGATATGACTCAGACTTAACCGATGTCACTGGTGGAGTGGCATGGGCAGGCCTGAAGGTTGCGCACGATGTGGAGGTTTGTGTGCAATAGCATCATTACCTGGTTAGGTGTGATAAGCCCATGGGGGAGAGACAGATCTATACTCTTTTGTTAACCATCTTTCTCACTCCAGAGTGACCATGGAATTTCTTTTTGACACAGTGAAAAATCTGTGCTGTGACTGTTAAGTGTTATTGCAGAATTCTAAATTAGATTTTTTAGAGACTATTCAACCTTTCTGAGTGCTATTCTTGTAATAGTCCAGCAGGAAATTATCTGTTAAGTGCATATGTGTGTGTGTGTGTGTGTGAGCCCGCATGCTTGAGTGTATCAGAGATCAAGAGTGTGCATGTGCATGGGTACATTAATATTTGTGCATGCAACAATGCCTGTTTGTGTGGCTTATTTTAATAATAGAATGTTTGTGTTGCACATGACACATATTACATTTTCTTTTAATCAGGAGGTAAGAATTATATAGAAATTACTATTTTACTATTTGTAGTTAAAATTTATAGTTTCCTATTTGTGGTTAAAATACTGTAAAGCTTAGCAAGTTGAAAGTAAAGAAACTGTGTTGGAATGTTGATTTTTTTATCATCTAGAGAAAAAAGTTTGCATTCTGTTGTTTTCAGTTCTGAAGGAATCTTAACACTTTACCGCTAGCCACCACATCCTTACGTGTGTGTGCACCCTATAAATTATAACGTGTAGACATACCAGGCTTAGGCAATCTTGTTGACTAGGCTGTGTGTGCATGTGATTGATGTGTACCCTTGTACACCTGGCCCATCACTACCCCCTCCCTCCTCAACCTGCGGTCACTTAAAATGTATTGTCTTCCAGGTAGTGTCATGTCTCAGTTGTCTGTTGTGGTTCACAGGTAGTTGCACATACATCATGTAATGTGGTGTGCAGGTGGGCATAAGATGTTCCATTTGAGAATACGATGATTTTTTTTCTTCGTTCAGAAGGAAGCCTCCAGCTTAAATGCTTTGTAACATGAAGTGTGCATGTAGGTAGAATGAATTTGTCGGTGACATCTGTGGAAATTAGTGTGGAAATGTCAGATTGTCCAAACATATTATTTTAGTAATAATACAGTATACAAATATTTAGAGGTAATTGAAAATTGCCCGTGAGTCAATGGATTGATAATGACAAGTAACGGCTGTCATTAGTCTAACGACAGGGCAGAGAAACTTTTCTTGTTTTATGGGTGATACACAGCTTTAGTGGGTCAAAGGAATGTTCAGTAGTGCTTATACCATTGCTGAGTTTTCAAAGCTGAACCCTACATGATCACAGAGAGATGTGTTGCTTAATGGAATGTTCCACCCTCTGTTGGCATGATGCATTATTTTAACGTTGCCCTAACAGCTCTTTCCGGACCAAGTTGCAGTTAAACTTTAGCTGGTATATAGAAAGATTTGTGTTTGATTATAAAGGCAGCTCTCAAACGGTGCATCTTGTCACATCTTCCTGGGCTGATGGTGTGGCTTGGAATTGTCAACCCAGGCTGCAGCAGATCGAGATGTTCGTGTTTGCTGGTGACACCACTTGCTATGTGCGCCTCAGAGGTTGGCCATAAAAAATTAGGTTCAGTCAGCAAGAAGAGACAGCACAGCTACTGAACGTGACACGAGCTGATGGAGGCGAAGTGACAGCCTTGTCCAGGTATCAGGGGCAAGTTGTGGATGAGAGGGACTAAAAAAAAACGGTGGGAACTCCTACTGTTGACGTCACTACATTTGTAAACTTCACGTTCTGTAGGCGGGGATGATAAGGTGTGTTGAACCATAGACTATCCTCCCAGAGAACCTTTGGCTCACACAATGCCTTAGTGTTATGTGCAGTCTACAGCAGTACCCACTCCCACCCATTCCCAGGAAGGAGGCCGGGGGTGCTGATGTTCTCCCCTCTGACTATAATTCAGAGCTATCCACTGATTTCTTTTTGGTATGCATTATCTTTTAGCTTTGTCTGATATCGCTTTTTTCATCTTGTATTATTTCTCTTCTGGTCCTATTGCCTGCCTTTTTTCTAGAAATCAGTTTTCTTTGAAATTGATGTCTCCTGTTCATGAGTCACGTGACTGGGGGTTAGACGGTGTATCTTGAGTGGTGGTGTGGTAAACGTTTCTGCCCCATGGCACTAGTGTTTGGTACATTCAGCCCATTACCTGTTATCTGGTTCCTTTTCTATACTGTCCTGATATGCATGTAGTTTGCTGCTTGGTGTTAAGCAACAAACACGCCTCCCTTCCTTTTCTATAAAGATCTTACTAATTGTTTTTACTTTTAATTAAAATCTGGGGTTCCAAAAATTGAAAATTTATATTTATTATTAGATAGGCTATATAGTGATTTGTTTGTATATGTTAACAGTCGGTAGAATTTTCAACTCATTTTACTGATAAAATTTTTTTAATTTGTTTTTATATTCCTTTTTTGGTCAGCTGAACCATTTAAACAACAAACAAACACCAGATGCCCCATTTGTTTTCCTGGTTAGCTTCTGGACTCGTTTTTTCAGCTTTGAATTTCAAGGCGATGGCCATTTTATAGTGTTCTAATCCTTTAAAAGGCTTGGAGTTTTTTTTAATCATATGACCATCAAGCTCTAAAGAAATAAAAAAATATATTAGATGTCATGAATATTAAAAATATGACAATTCAGTTGCACACAACATCTGTACAAAGATGTGTGTGTGCATGGTTATATATGCATGTATGTGACTTGTGCATGTTTTTGGAAGTGCGTATATACAGTTTTGTACACTTTCACATTTGGCATGCATATGTGTGTGCATACATGTCCTTGGTTTTATAAGTAGTTGCACATGCATGTGCATTTTTGAGTATAATTGTGTTCTATTTATGTGTTTATATTTGCT
Source organism: Lanistes nyassanus (assembly GCA_004794575.1). Classification (NCBI taxonomy): domain Eukaryota; kingdom Metazoa; phylum Mollusca; class Gastropoda; order Architaenioglossa; family Ampullariidae; genus Lanistes; species Lanistes nyassanus. Next base: position 131,225 of record SMGT01005560.1, read on the forward strand.
TTACTTCTATCAATCACCAAATGAACCTTAAGTCATGTTTGGAATGAGTGCCTGTACAGCTGCATGCTCTCTCTCTTATATATATACACACACACAAGCAGATGTGTGTTAATTCATATTCCATTGAAATACACTCATATCCGTTTATGCACGGGCATACACTCACACACATGCATATGCACTCATGTGCTCTCTCCCCCTCTCTCTCATGCACACACACACACACAGATGCATGTTAATATTCCACTGAAGTGTCCACACGGACATGAACTCACAAACGTTCTCATGAAGGCTAGTGCTGTCATTGTGATTACGTCTGTTCCTGTGCGCGCGTGCTTGCACATAGTCTAAATAGATGCCCCAGCTCTGGACATGGAACCCTAAATGAGAAACACAACAATACAATACACTTTATTGTAAACACGCACCCACAGTATCAGAACTTAACGCCGCCTATAAATGTTTCAAACATGATGATTTCTTGCTCGCGTATCGGCATGCATCTAGTTACATTGTTGATCAAATACGCTGGACGCCTCTCCTGGCTTTATGTCGGTGTTATGAAGGAGCACATCTGCTTACATCTTCTCGTCGTCTGGCGTGCAGGGAAGATGGCGGCTCAGAAGCAGTTCTTGCTGGGGATTCTGGTCGGCCTGACCGTGGCCTTCGTCTTTTCCGGGTACCGCATGCTGTCGTCACAGAACATCGTGCGCATGCAGCCGCTGGAGAACATCAACGGCAACCCGAGGTTTGGCGCTAGGCTGGCGGACCACGCGGCTGTCAACGAAATAGGTAGGTGGGACGGGGACTGAGGTAGCCACTTGGAAAAAGGATGTGCTGGCAGAAAGGCAATGATAACTCTCGGATATGCATGTGCAGATGTGTGCGTGTGATTGTATGTGTGCGTGCGTGCGCACGTGTTCGGTCAGGGAAGATGAAAGGAACTGCACTGCTTTTGTGCTTTTTAAATGTTCAGTAAAATTAATTTTTTTATATGTCATGTTGGTGAACATAATTCTGTAATATTTTATGCTAGTTTATCCCGAACGCGAAAAGAGTTCTTCGCCCCACCATAGTCAAAACAAACCGGTTACGGCTTCTTATGTTTACAGTGACCAGCAGGTGCTGGCTGTTTTCGAGCCTGTTGGCCATTGCCACCTTGAAAAGAAAAAATGATTTGGCCGTGATAACAAAACCGTTCGTTTCCCTGCAGGTCTCGGGTGGTTTGAGCAGCAGGCTGTAAACTGATTGTAAACTGATAAGGGCGACGTACTGCCGTGCCTATCTCGACATCTGCCCTAGAGGTCCGTTAGTGCGTATGTGCACGTGTACGGCTAGACGTGGGCACCGCGTCAGTGTCTTCTGCGACATTTTTTTTTCAGACTGTATAAAATTCCGTATGTGCGACACGAGGCAGCTGTTATCGTCTGACATTACCATGCCATACGTGTGCAGTTAATGAATTCTTCGCAATGCGTCTAGCTGACATGGGTCTTATAATGCGTTTGATATGCGGTTTGTCAAAAGGCAAATAATCCCCGTACATGTGTATAGACACAATATTTCTATTTCTCAACCAAGCTGGGGAGATTTGTTTTTTTTAAAAAAAAATCTCCCCCCCCCTTCTGTTATTCCGCTCCTGCTTTTGAGGTTCTTTATTTGTTTTACAGTGTGCTCGAAAAATTCATTAATATTGCTTAATGAGGGAGTGGGAACATCAGCACGAGAATTAATCATTATTCCTTAAAAATCGTTAATAGGAAGACGCACTTCAACCTTAAATCATCTTTAGGATGTTCAGCATGACCTCAAGCAGAGCGCTAACAAACTTATTGACACCAATGATAGTACAAGCACGTCACGTTGGCAGTTCTGCCACAGTAATTACGCTCGGTCATATGTAATAACGAGCGCTGATCCGTCGTTATGTTCTCTCGCTCGCTCGTTCGTCATCCCTCTGTCTCCCAGTCCCTTATCTTCCCTGTCTCAAATCACACACTGTCGCTCCGTACCCCCTCCCTGGCTTTCCTCCTCGTCCCCCAACTTCCTTCCGTCACACAAACCCACTCCCAGCTGTCAGGATCTTCCCTGGCACAATGGCGCAGTCTCATTTGTTGAAAAACAGCTGTTACAGACAATGCGCTGATTTTCTTTGTCGTGCAAAGGCTTTGCAGCGGTCTGTTAGTTGACGGAGCGGGTTCAGCAAACAGTAGTTGCCTGACCAAACATTCTTGAGGGCAAAGCCGGAGGCACAGAAAGGGAAGTAAGCTATTGAGTTTCGTATCCTTTTAGAGAGGTACGTACGAAGATATAGGCAGTTTTGCAAACTTTCGAAGTCCTTATCGATATCCTCCGACATGCTTGGAAAATGGCTGCGGTGTTTGGAGGGGAAGTGGCGGAGAAGATAAGGGGGTGAGCCGGCTTTACAGTGTTTTTCAGTGGCGGACGTGCATGTCACAGACTTCGATCCGTGTCTTTCCGGCTAAGACCGGTTTTTATAGACGCGAGAACGCAAGCGACGTTAGGTCTACCCTAGAAGATCTAGCATCACTATTTACAGTGTACCTTGGGTTCCTCGCGTCTGTGTGTGTCGTGGATGAAAATTTTTTCCCCACTTTGATGGAAATCGTTTTTCCCCTTTGAGACCCTAAGGAAGAATTTCCTTTATTTTCAAGTTTGGCTTTCGTGGGTGATGGTGGCGGAGAGATGGGGAAGCCAGCGACTTTTTACAATAACGCTTGTTGCCACGTGCTTGTTGAACCGTATTTCGATTAAAACGAATACGATTTGGTGACATGCACGTCTTGAACAACGCAAGCCGTAGGAAAACCCCACTCATTTAACAGTTTGTTTTTGTATTTTTTGTGCTGCAGGAATCATTGCGAGGTTTCAGCACCGACATGGAGGTTTTGTTTTGAAAAAGTTTCACCGTGTTGTTTTCGTTCTGTTTACGGCTGAGTGGGTGGGAACATTAGCACGACTTGACGACAGTTCACTAAAGCTTTGGCTGACGTAGCAGTGCTGAACAGGTCGTTATCGTTAGGTTTCCCGGACACTGCACCCCGAGTCCATACTGGCATGAGACAACGGCGTACCGGAGGCCGTGATGCTTCAAGTGACTCCACGAGATACTGTACTTAAAAGCGGGATGCCTGATCCCCGATGCAATATTTGCTCTACGTTATTACGTTGCACTTGAAGCGCATTGATTCCTAATGTATTTATAGCGAGGCGATCAGTGATAGCATTTCCCATTCTTAGGTAGACAGCCAGTTTGTCAGTTTCCCATGTAGCAATGTGGTCGTGTGGATAGGCTTGACTGTTCTTCGACCCCTTGCCACAGCTGTGCCAGGTCAATCGCATGTTAATGCCACAGCTTGTACGGATAGTACGTGCTTATGGAAAGTGCGGCACAGCTATAACTCCCCATTACATTCTCTCCGCCAGAGCTACAAGATTTTAGTATTCAGTATAGTTTCTTTCTTTCATCTCTCTCTCTGTCTGGTGATGCACCGTTAAACCGCATATCACCATGCCAGCAAGTCATCAGTCGTTGGGGTCACACCTCGCCTCCGGTTCTCGTATGTCGTCTTGATCTGACACTTCTTCGATCACCGGTTTGAAGGACTGGGTACTTGCAGTGTTTTGATCATTCGGATTTTTTTAAATTTCTTTTTTGCAAGTTTAACTGTAGCAGGAATTGTGTAGATTTTGTGCAAAATTTACGAAAGAGACGTATTGTTCCGGTGAAGCATTTTCGCCCACATACACATATGCTGCAGTTTTCCAGGGACTAAAGAAAAGGCTTCAAGTTAAAGCGTTTTTCGCTGTTACTTTTCGTTCCGTATACAGCGTGTACTGCAGGAGGCCCCGAAGAGTTTGTGTGTGTTCGTATGTGTGCAAGTAACGCGTCAAGAGCTGGGCGCTGAAGCTGGTGAAAAGAAGCGAGTGTCTGACCCTATAGAGATCCCTCCGCCAGCTTCAGTGTAGCAACGGTTTATTTGCAGACATCGCTGTGGGGCACGGGGATGACCACGAGGCGTTTGACAAGGCCCTGGAGAGGCGAGGGCCGGGCGTCATGCTGGACATCCACGACGAGCATGCACATCACGGTAAGAAAAGCTCCCCCTGTCGGCCCCTTCTTTTACTTCACTTAGGTTGACAACATTGCCACTGACACTGCTGTTGACAGCTCGCTGTTTGCTCGTCTTCACTCCGACGAAACTGGAGAGACCAGATGCGGGTCGTTTACAGGTGAGAAATACACTTTGCGCACGGAGTCCCTTGCATTTGCTTGCCAAAGCCGAGAGTGCGCCAGATACAGCTGCTGACTTTCTTGTTTGCACGGAAACAGTGTTTCTCGCCTGTGAGCAATATGCATCTTGCCTCTCTCGCCTTTCATTGTCTTGGAAACTTTTCGAAGACTGTTTTCCTTCCTTCCTTCCTTCCTTCCTTCCTTCCTTCCTTCCTTCCTTCCTTCCTTCCTTCCTTCCTTCCTTCCTTCCTTCCTTCCTTCCTCTTTAGTGAATATCTAGGACTTGACTCCCTTTTCTTTTAGGGGTGGAGGGATTTTCATTACAAACATATTCCTTGCCCTTATAGTCATAGCATTTATTATCTTATTTAGTTCATGGTGCTGAGCAGATAAATAAGGACGAAACATAGTGAGTGACTTGGCCAGTCAAGTTTGTCGTTGACGGAAAGCACAATCCTGTTTCAAAGAAAGAAAAGAAAGAAAAAGACGGACAGGCAGACAGACGAGCAGGCAGGTAGACAGACAGAATGAAAGAAAATAACCAGCCAACCAAGCAGAGCACCGTAAACGTGTCGGTTGTCGCGTGTCAGACGATGACTCGGAAGCCCAGCGCCTGGCCAAGGAGGTGCGGGTGCTGGTGTGGGTGATGACTGCGCCCCAGAACCTGCAGAGCAAGGCGCGCGTGGTGCGGGACACGTGGGGCAAGCGCTGTAACAAGCTGCTCTTCTTCAGCTCGGAGACGGACAGGAACTTCCCGGCCATCGGCCTCAACGTCAGCGAGGGGCGCGAGCACCTGACGGCCAAGACCATGCGCGGCTTTCGCTACGTGTACGAACATCACGTGAACGACGCCGACTGGTTCATGAAGGTCAGGCACGGGCGACCCCGCCTCCTTTCCATCGCTGTCGTCTCCCCGTTCCCTCGCTATCCTCACAAGCTTATAAGCCGGTTCCAGCCTGGCCTCCTTCCTTTCTCTTACTTTAGGGGTGGGGTGGGGGCAGTACAAGACCAGAAGCGGAAGTTGTACGTACCACTTGTCTGCGTGGGATGGTGCAGTGGTGCAGTTGAATGGAATACGTACGACAGGGAGCAGCTTTGCTTAGACGCACAGTTACACTTGTTATCCGGCAAATGCCGGCAAAAAAATCTGACCTTCTAGTGCAAACTCCTTATATGTTCAACACTTTGCATTAAAAGGCTGTATTACTCAGACACAGCCTAGAGAGGCTAAGGGAGATAGGTGACATCAGAGAACCATAAGGGGGAGGGGGGGAAGCGGGGGGTGGGGGGGTATTCGCTCACTTCTTTCTGATCCACTTCGTTCTTTAAGACAGTAGTGGTCTGCGCGTCAAATGTCACACCCTCGAGCTCTCACAGCAAAGTCAGAGTCGTTCTTTGTAGAGGGTGGGTCGTGTGTTTTCTAAAGGTGCGTGAGAGAGACTGCCCTCTCAAACCAAACTCGAGAACTGTTGAGTGCTAGAGAAGGCGAGTTTGTGACGAGAAACCCCATGTCCTGCTGTGCAGGTGGATGACGACACGTATTTGATAGTGGAGAACCTGCGGTACTTCCTGTCTAACGAGGACACCAACGAGCCGGTGTGGTTCGGGCACCACTTTAAGACCATCGTCAAGCAGGGCTACTACAGCGGCGGAGGCGGCTACGTCTTGAGCAAAGAAGCTCTGAAACGCCTGTACGAGAAAGGTGAGGCAGTCAAGTGCTGTCAGGTGGACAGGTGGTGTTGACACGCTGCCTACCTGTCTCCCCTGCCCTTTTTGTCTCCCCCTCCTCTCTCTTTCCTCCCCCCTCTCTTCCCCACTCTCTCTCTCTCTAACTGTGGAGGCTTGCTTTATACTCCTTGAAAGTCTGTCTTTTGAGATACGCATGCTGCACACAGTAGCTTATTGACAGTCATTTTCAGTGTTTCATCCCTTCTTCGCACAGTCGCTTTCCCCGTAGAGAGTGAGAGAAAATAGAGATCTTTCTAGCAGTTGTAAGGTTATACATAGATTGTTTTCATTCTCGAAAGGCTGGTAATTGTGGGTGGGTGGAGGAATCAAGTGGGTGGGTGGAGGAATCAAGTGGGTGAGCGTACGGAGGGAGATAAATACGGGGTTGGTGAGGAGTTGGTCCGCCCGATACACTTTGGTTATATACTGATACACCACCAATAGTAACAATAATAGAATTTGTACTAATAATAGCTGAAGTGATGTTTCTGTAAAACTTGGTGTCTTAATAGATTTCCAGAAAAACAACAGGAAGAAAAAAGAAAAACGGAGAAAGACTATGGAGAGATTAGAGAACGCGACGATAATAAAAAATCAGGGCACGTTTTAAGAAACACCATTTGTGAGGATTTTTGTTGAAACAGTGAAGTGTTATTATTATTATTATTAAATATGGTGCACTATATCATTTTGTGGATGAACACCCAGTGCGCACTCTTCCCGTGATCTTGAAAGGCACAATTGTGTCTCCAAGAGGCCTTGTATGGGAATCCGAATATGCCCAAAGCGGCTAGTCTGTCTGACACCTTAATACCGTAGTACATTAGACCCACAGTACATGAGTACCACAGTGCCATTCTCCCAGTTGGACACCCGAGTTTTCCGTGCAGGAATGGACACCAACCTGTGTCGCCAAGATGGCGGGGCGGAGGACGCGGAATTGGGGAGGTGCATGGAGAACCTCGGGGTCCGAACCGCAAACACCAGCGATAGCTTGGGTCGCAGCCGCTTCCACTGTTTTGACCCCGAGACCTTTTTATTTGGTGGTTATCCCGGCTGGTACTACCAATACGACACTAATGGTGCTAGAAAGGTGAGACACAGGCAGAGATAGTATGTCAGGCATTTCTTGCTGTCCTCAGTGCCCGATGGCTGCTGCCGCCAGGAGCCTCAGGAAATAAAATGTTGGCATGAATGAAATGAAATGTTGGTCTGAATGAAATGGAGCGTTGGTCTGGATTAAATAGAATGACGGTCTGAATGGAATGGAACGCTGGTTTGAATGAAAAGGAATGCTGGTCTGAACGAAACGAAGTGTTGGTCCGAACGAGATGGAAGGTTGGTCTGGATGAAATGGAATTCAGGTCTGGATGAAATAGAATGTTCGTCTGGATGAAATGAAACTTAGGTCTGAAAGAAATGAAATGTTAAATGTTGCTTGCAGACAATTTAGTGCGTTGTTTGGGCGTTTGAATCTCCTGTTGACGCGCAAACGTGCACGTGAGATGCACGGGGTAAATAGGTCTTATGACAGCCTGCATGACCGGTGGAGCTCACGAAAACGCGCATGCATTCAGCCAAAAGATTTGACGCGACGAACAGGCAATGAGCGGGATAAATAATGGGGGTGGGTGGTGGGGAGTGGGAAGGAAAGGAGCCAGACCGTGCCTGAGCTGTTCCTGTAAGAAAATGAGGGACGAACGCCCACACAACGCATTCTTTTGCTTAGCAACGCGATCCACAGCTGTCGCACATTTCGCGACCTGGTCTCGCTCCTGAGGCTATATATCAAGTATGAGCTTGTGTTATCGCTATTGTGCAGCGCTGTACAGAAATAACTCCAGGTCTGTGTTGTTCTCCCAGCCTTTTGTCGCGGGCTGGGAGTTGGGCAGCAGCATGTTCACACTTTAAGCCGCAGGTTGTTGATGTCCTTAGGGTATCGGCACGATGAGCGACTACTCCATCACTTTCCACTACGTGTCGCCTGAGAAGATGCAGGCGTTGGAGTTCTACATCTACCACCTCAACCCCTACGGCATCATCAACGGGCGCCAGAGCCTGAACAGAGCGCCCTTCAGGAGCCAGAAGCCAGTGCCCACCAGGTGATGGCAGTCTGATGCCGCTGACATGCCAACCTTTGACCTCAGAAACAACAACGGGGTTGTGGGATGGATTTTTTTGGGTGGAGGGGGTGGGGTATTCGTCGAGTACAAGCAGCAGCACTAGAGAGCATTGCCCTGTGGCATGACGTTGATTTTGTGTTCAGTTTCAGTTGGGTGGATGGTCAGGTTTTTTGGGGGGGATGGGGGGGGGAGAGGGCAGCAACCAGAATCCCACTGGGGATGAAGTGAGAGAGTGGGGGCGGGGTAGGGGTGGAGGGGAGTGGAGTAGGAGGGAGATGCAGTTTAACAGAGACTGGACCAGCGTCTCTGGGCGGCCTTGCATGGGTAGTCGTATCGTCTGTTGATACGTAAAGGTGCACGTAAGACTGGCCATAAAGCGGATTCGCCTTGTGTATTTTACGGCCACTTTTGCGTATGAACAGGAAATATGAACGCTCATGCAAGTCAGCCTTGGTCATTATCTTGATCCTGCTGGGTCCGTTGTCAGTGGTGACGTCACGACTTCTTGGGCCGCTCTACCTTCGGCGGTCAGCGGTTACCAACTTTCGCGTTGAGCGCTTTTCTCAGTGAAATCCTGCGGGTTAACTGGGGAGGGTTGTAAACTTTTTTTGGCAAATATGCCCCACTTTCACGTGCTGTTATATGTAGCTTTATAGCGACGTATCTTCTGCGTGGACTAGATTGGTGTTTAAGATTGAATGAGTTTAGGCGCATGGGAAGAACACAGTGCTTCCTCTCGGCTAGTCAGGGTTGGTCTGAGGGAGCCGAATTTTGTAGCAAATTGCTTTATACAACGTGTAATTCTGTTTTCTTGTGGAATCCAATGTTGGTGGACGTTGGCTGGGACGAATGATTAGATTTTGACACTATTTTGATGGCTGAGCTGTTGTTCGAATATCACGAGGAAGACTCAGGCACAGCAAGGATGCGAGGAAGTGTCTAGATTTGAAGCATCCCAAGCTTATGAGAGACGACATTGAAACAAAACCAAGCAATATGTGAGGGGTTAAATAGACCCTGGTATTCAGAATCTGTTTACGGAATCGCCTCAGTTATCGTTACGAGTTCGTTACGGTGTGTGGCTAAACGCTCGTTTTCAGTTTGTAGTAAAAGTCCCGTTGTTGGCGCAGCAATATGCAGACACGCCTTACGGTTGCTACAACAGCTACCTCTGCTGGCTCAGAATCGGTATTGTAATTAACATGTGAGCGCTTGGGTTTGTGTGTGGCGCCCTGGAGCGGTATTCATGGCCGATGGTTAAGACTAAACCGATCCCGATCACGGCCATGAATACGGCTACTGGTCGTGAAAACCAGTCTTCCTTAACCGTTCTCCTTATATGTGAGATTTGTTTTTCCATGCACTGGTTCGTTGTCACCTAAAGCTTCTCTGCTTGTATTTTCGCGCTGTGCGATGTAATTGTTACACTCTGACAGTTGTCAGCATTTCGTATTGGCCTTGCTATTCATCATCCGATGTTGTGGTGAAGTGGCGATCGGGGCATTTCAGTTACAACAACTTCTGCCGATTCGCTGAGTCTGTCATTATTTAGCCGTTTGGCACATAGCATGCCAACGTAAAAGGCAACCGTTGCACAAACTCCTTTTGTTTGTGTGACAGTAAAACTTTTACACAGTTTAACATGACTTCGTATAACCATTTATGTGAACCGAAGACGCGTTAGTAGCCTTTTGGTAGACCGCTGAATATTTCGTGATCACTCTGTAGGTGCTGCGGTTAGCTTGTTTTTAAATAAAAACTGAACTTTACGGTGAATTCTTCGACTGCTGGCGGAATGTAGATGTCCCCTCTAAGGCGGATGTTTTTTTGAACGATAGCGTGTGCCAGCGATAAAGCTGGAAATCAATAGGTTTTTCCCTACTCCCCTTTGTTAAAAATACGTGGCATGTATCACATAAATATCATCTACAAAAGTCATGCATGTGGTTATGTTGAGGATATACATTTTTTTTACCATATGTTACTTGTTTACAGTGTATTTGTGCGGGAAATTTATGGCCTGTCTGAATTTGACTGAGGGCATGACCTCATCTGAACGTACTATCTTGTTACAGTACAAAGAAAACTGTGCTTTTTCTTAAGCATCTTGCCATTAAGCCTGGTATAGTACGTCCAGACGCGATTCTCTGATGTCTAGTCAAAAACAAATTGTGTGTGCTGTTCTTACTTCTGTTGTATGATTACGTGCTTTTGGTGAGTCAGTAATCTGAACGAGAGCACAAGAAACAGCGCTAGGTTTAATGAGACGAAAAGAGGAAGCAGCTGCATACGTGGTGCACGACCTTCAGTAAAAGAAAGTGCCCCCCCCTCCCCCGAGATGTCAACAAAGAGTAATATTCTTGAACCCTGTTCTCGAATACAGACCGGATCGCCTCCCTTTCATTAGTTCCAAGTTCTGCTGAGAGATTACACAGAAAGCTACCCATCGTGACGTCACAAAGTGACTGGTCTTTTCGTGCATCTACCTGAGTCAGTCTAGTCAGCTGCTAGTGACGTTTTGAATGCTGGTAGCTGAGAGTGTGCTGGCTGTGAGGACTCGGGGCGGGCACAGGTTGGTGGTTAAGATTCTACTGTGCTGTTTTCTGTATGTGAAGCCAATGTTACACAGCTAGGTGGCTGGAATAGTCGGTGTGCACGGTTCTTGCTATTCCACCATGTATATGAGAGTTTATTTCGGACTCCTTCAAGAGGTTACAGTGAGTGAAGACCGAGAGAAAAGAGGGGCGGGGGGGGGAGTACTGGGCAATTATACAGAAACTGACAAAGGGAGAGAGCAGGGGTTCTTCTCCTGGCTTTTCTTTTACGATGAAGCTCATTTTTCTGCACAAGACTGTGATCTTCTGTTTTTTAATCTCTTTGATCATTATTCAAAAAAAACATACGGCGTCGCCTGTTCTTGCCTGCACTGTAGCAAACGGGTTCCCTGCAGACTGGAGCAAACCGGTTCCCTGCAGACTGGAGCAAACTGGTTCCCTGCAGACTGGAGCAAACCGGTTCCCTGCTGACTCTGTCTGAAAGGTCAGCTTGCTCTTAGTTTCTCCTCGTTGATTCTCCGCTGTGTGCCTTCAGGATCGGGAAAGTGTGTGCGTGCGTGCGTGCGGTCGGTCGTGGTCAGTGCGCTGCTGTGTCGTGTGTCTGGCACAGACGCTGTATCGAGTGAAGCTGGAATTCGAGAATAGATATCCAGATGCGAAGGTGGCGTCTCGGCGCTGGTGTCTCGCACCACACGGCAACCCCGGAGCACCGTCTGGCATCCACTGCTGTATTCAGTCGTCTCTTAGCCCTCCATTCACGGGATGCGGATTGATCGGGATGTAGGGGGCGTGGGGATGCGGTATTGAACGTACCAAGCCACCTTCCCATTCTCCAGTCTAATGCACGCATAATGAATGTCTTCCCACTTGTTTTATGTGTATGAAAACGTGGCGTGGCCGACAAACGTCGATCCGAACGTGTGCAGGCTGGGAGCAGGAAGGGCAAATGTGCATGACGTAAGTTTTTACGTCTCGTTCAGACAAAGTGTCACCCTAAGGGTTCACCTCGTTCAAACACGAAAGTATCGTGAAATTTATAGAGAGCGTTAACAGTGGCAAAAAACGAAGCCTCCTTCAACCTCCGGCACAGTTGTTTGACCAGCCCGGTACTACTCGCCGTGTCTGTGAAAATATCTCGGTATAATAGGGTGGGGTGCGGAGAGCGTAATAGTGATATCCGTTATGTTTTGCTTGGGCGTTGCAGCTCCACACAGCACTCGTCATGCCTTTAGTTTTGTTCTGTTCGACCGATTATAAAAGACTGCGGCAGATTTCAGTAAGAGCTCAGAGAATCGTTTTCATCAGCATGGCAGAAATCACGGAAGATGTCTTTCAAGTTTATACGGATGCACAAGTCAAAATACGACTTGAGAGATCGCAGCGGTCTGTGAGGTGACAGTGTGGAGTACTGACAAGCTGCCACGTGCTGTAGAGTGGACACGTAAACACGTGAAGAGGACAGCTGTTGGCAGTTGCCGTTCGCTCTCATTCGCACGTCAAAGTTGTTTATAGATGCTATGAGCACGCAGCTGTACCTACACGCGCTTTTTAAAACTTGTTCACAGGAGCCCAGCAACTGTTCGGCTTATGCCTTAGTGCCTGTGTGCTTTCCTACCCATCCGTTCGCACCTTCAGATGTGATGGGAATCTTTTTTCGCTCACGTTGGTTTAGTGCGCGTATGCGATCTTTTACAGAGGGGTTTTTTTTTGTTGTTGTTGTTTTTGTTTTTTGAATATTTTTTTCCATTCCTTCGCACAAGACTCGAATGGATCATAAACTAAAAGCCGCCGATACCTTTACCAGGATTAATACATGTTGTAAGCGCTCTTTGCGTGAAGGCAATCGTATCTGTTTTATGGTTATGTGAAAATATTTATCTGATTATGCTTCAGCGATATGCACAGGTGACATCTTGGAATTGATGAGTAGGTCCAAGGTGCCCGCGTGACGTTGCCGTAAAAAAGAGATGTCATTGGTCACTGGACAGGACACTATAGCGGCTTAAATGCCATGGTTAGGTATCCCTGCAAGGGAATCGATGCTGTGCAGATTTGTGGATGTGACATGTTGTAATCGAACTAGCTGAAAAGGGCAGCCAGATAGTGTATAGTGCTGGGCTGTATTACGTAGGCGCTTGTGCCCTGTGCGTACATAAAAATGCACGCAGAATATACTTTGTACAGGGTAACCAGCCCTTGGGACTGCTTTTGTGACCGGAAAGAGATACGAAGGCTTATGCAAGCCAGTCCTGGGATGGCCTGCATGAGGGTTCTTGTCTCCTGTTCATACGTAAAGCTGTACTTAAAATACAAAGGGCGAATGGGCATTGCGACCAACCTTATGACCGGAAGAGCAGCTACGAACGCTTATGCAAGCTAAGTGTGTAAATGAGGAAAAACTGTAATTGTGTGTACTGATCTGAAGGCAAAGGGAATGCTGTAAGACCTCTTAACAGTGAGGGGGGGGGGGATAGGAAGTGTGTGATTGCCTGTGGCTGGTTTGAAGGTTCTCTCCTTTCTCCTTCAGTACACAAAACTCCCGCTGGGGCCGTTCGCCGTCTGAAGTGTATGAACACTGTATTGTGACTGACGATGTGAACTGAGCGGTTTCTGACGCGTCTTCTTTTTTAGATGATGGCACGCAAAATGAGGGAAACATGTCATTGTAGGTGTGTACTGATCTGAAGCCAAGGGAATGCTGTAAGACTAGTAAATGGGGGATAAAGGAGTTGTATAAAATTATTTTGATGTACATGGTGAGAATGAAGATGATCAGTTTTAGTACTAATTTGCAGTTCGTTACTGCATCTTCAACATCGTCACTCATGAATAATTGTGAATAACAAATTGCTGTTTACAGCTTTCCTTCAGGGCCTGCGGTATTCAGTAGTCTGCCTTTGTACAGTAAGATAGTTTTGCATTTGTTCGCCTTCGCTCATTCAATAATGTGAGATGTAAAATTTGATGAATGTCAATGAAGGTTGTCTGGATGTCACGGTGTAGGCTTGGTGTGGTGTGCGCGTGGATGGGAGAAGACTTATTATATAAAAGTGACTAAGTGGGTTAAGTTCCCTTGGTGTTTTACGATCATATTGCCATATCATCACTGCATTTACCACCCAGTGAATTAAAAAAACTTACTGTCCAGTTCATAGTGAGTGAGATTGCGTAAACTAGGATTTTAAAGATGATGTTGATTGTTTGCTAATCCAGTCAAGACCCGGAAATGCTTTCCGCTGGGCACGTGCAGTGCTGTACTTGTGCCGTGTGAAAATAAACGAATATTACATTACCTATTCCTGTGTTTGCTGTGTGAACGCAGGCTGTGGTACTCCCCTGCCTTTCGCCCCCCCCCCCCCCCCCCC
>SMGT01005560.1:145255-161939 GCA_004794575.1 Lanistes nyassanus
ACACACACACACAGCACAGAGAGAGAGAATTGCGCGTGAACAGAAGGCATTGAAAGACATAGAAATTGATTACTATTGTTCTTTGTTGATAGTTTTAAACAGTTGCACTGACACCCACTGACAGCTCGATGAGATCCGATGGTGACATCCTCAGGTGTTCTGGGCCTCTTAAAGGGCAGTAAATCTTGGATACATCTAGATGTAATTGTGTTTTATTTCCCTTTTCCGCCCGGTGGTAGCAAGGGTTTGTATGGAACAAAAAGAGAAATTTATTGTTGAAAGCGTTATTCGGAATAGCTATTCTTTCCTGATTTCAGGATAAAAATCGGCATGCAGCGGCATCAACACCCACTCGAATAGCATGTCCAAAACGCTATAATTAGATCAAGTAAACCCTTCTCGCACATACGTCTGCTCAAGAACTTAGGATTGCCAATTTCCGTTTCCCATTTTATGCTTGGAATGCACTATATGGCTGAAATGATAGATCCCAGGAAAAAAAACACTTGAAATTTAGAGGAGACAAAATGAATGGGAGAGGAGTTGCAGTTGGCGGTCATGATATTTTTCGCCCAATACAGCCACTAACAACACCAAAGTATAAACAAAAACAAAGCCGCCGTTTTCGAATAGCACTTATTCGACCTTCCCGCAACCGAATAACTTTATGGCAGCAATAGGACGAAGAATAAGTCATTCTGGTTTGCTTTCTTCCATCCGACTTGTTGGAGACTTGCTACCGGAAGTGCGGGTATACCAGGAATAGTTACACCCATTCCATTTGTTGCATACAGACCAAGAAGGCAGCATTATTTGTCCCCAAACTAGATTAGGGGACACAGACGCCTAGCTAGTGGAACCTCTAGGGAATAACCTCATAAGTCGCGAACGATTCAACCAGTCAGAATCCAGAAGTCATATAATGCTGCAGAAAGTTTGCAAGCAACTATCGGCACTACGCTGCAGAAGTACAAAATGTACTACTACTGTACTAGTAGTACTCATGCTACTACTGTAGTAGCCTTGTACTACACAGCTTTTTTGGTAAGGTAAAACATGTCTTACCTGTGCCAAGTCTAACTCCACCCTGAAC
This sequence comes from Lanistes nyassanus, assembly GCA_004794575.1. NCBI lineage: Eukaryota > Metazoa > Mollusca > Gastropoda > Architaenioglossa > Ampullariidae > Lanistes > Lanistes nyassanus. The sequence goes on from SMGT01005560.1 coordinate 146,349, forward strand.
ACTGTTTTAACCAAAAAAAAATCGGAGAAGGGGAGGAGGAATGAAAACGGGAAATCAAACTACCTAGTTATCAGCCGCTGAGACGTACGCGTTTACCATTCGGCAGTACACAACAGCAAACAGAATCTTCATTGTTGCTATACGAAGAGGTATTTCCCTCCCCATAGATATGAGGTATTTCCCTCCCTATAGCTATCAGTAGAGATATTTCCCTCCCTGTCACTATAAGATGTCTCTCCCTATCATTATAAGAAGAAGTATTCTCTGTGGGAACAAGAAGAGGTATTTCCCTCCCTATGGCTGTCTGCACGAGTAGGTATTTCCCTCCTTGTGGCTATAAGAAGAGGCATTCCCCCTGTAGCTATGTTTTCTTCCTTATAGCTCTAAGAAGATTTTGTCAACGGTTTCCATTGGCTGGGGGACTATGCCCCCTCATCTAGTTAGGAAAGACGATTCAACCACTAAGAGTTAATTTTGTTGTTAAACTTTTGCTTGTCTCTAACCTAAAACCAGTGACACCCACCTGGGGACCGCTCACAGAGGTCGCGTCGTTCAGGTTTTTAAAAAAAAATAATCTTTCATATTCGGATTAATGGCACGGACTTCACGATTTGGGTTGCTGATAGCCTAGAAACTGTATGAACGGCATGTGCGTGTTAAAGGTTTATCAGTAAAGCAAGCTAAGGCGGGGGGAGGGGAAGGAAAGGGGGGAGGAGAATAGAACAACCCAGGTATTCTAACTACTCTGTACTTGCACAGAAAGCAATGTTCTACATAAGATGGTTTGTATTTGTACCACTGCAGTAGTTCGGAAATCTCTGCATGAAGATACGAGCGGACAGTGTAGATCACTGTATGCCGATTTCATACGGACGCACATACCGAACACAAAACAGTGGCAGAGATCTAGCGTAACCGTCATTAACCAAGAACTATCAGATATTTATTGTGGCATATCCCCCACCCAACCATGCAGCAAACACCACACCACTGCACATATATATGCATATGCAAAACATTTTTATCGAGGGTGATTGACCTATAGTTGTGAACCACTGTATTCACTGAATTAAGTGAACAAGTCTGGCGTTACAGATAGCAACGACCACAGTCCAAATGGCCATTACATGTCTTTCTTCATATTTCACCCTCCGATGTATATCCCCCAGCCAAAACTATTAACAATTGCAACAGAAATATCTACTAGCAGTAATTCCGCATACACAGACCTTAAAGTTTATCAGTAGGGTCTATCGTTGAGTTTTTGATCTTAAGCACACTTTACACATAAATACTTCAGAAATTTGTTAGCTAAGTACAGCGGAAAATTTTGCCTGTTCACTCCTAATCTGTAAATATTTGTACTACGCTTCTTTCTTTCTTTCTTTCTTTCTTTCTTTCTTTCTTTCTTTCTTTCTTTCTTTCTTTCTTTCTTTCTTTCTTTCTTTCTTTCTTTCTTTCTTTCTTTCTTTCTTTCTTTTCTTTCTTTCTTTCTTTTCTTTCTTTCTTTCAGCATATCTTTGTGCTGTTGGGCTACGTCTATTCCTGCATGTAATAACCTGCCATGTTTCCTGTATGTACTTCATGATGACCATGCCTATTTGTGTCCAGCTCCCTCTGGCAAAGGGGCCTGGATAGCTCAGTTGGTAGAGCTGCTGACTAGCAGGTGGAAGGTTGCTGGTTCGAATCCTGGTGTGGTTTCATATTGACCAAACTCCATTAACCTATCTCCCCTCATCTCTCCCAATCTCCCCTGCCTGTCTAGATCTACACTGCTTTCTACTGTTCTTTCAGTGCATAGCTTAGTAATAGGACCCCATCCCCCTCTAGTCCACCCTCCTGATATGCGCCTAGTTTGGGGGGAGGGGAACGTTAAGCAATCAATAACCAACAATCCAGGCCTCTGGCACAAGCAGAAGACTTTTGGTTGGTTGGTTGGTTGGTTTATTGCTTAACGTCAAGTCGTCAGGTCAGCAACGAAGGTTGTATCATGACGGGGGAACGAGGTAAGAGGGTGATGGACCAAGAAAGGAGAGGAAACTGAAACACCTGGAGAAAATCCCCGAGAATTTTTTGCCACAGAGAAAGTACGTGTGCCGGACACGGGCTCTGAACCTAAGTCACTCAGAAATGGTGGCCCGGTATGCCCCTAAAGAGCAGACTGGGTGTGACAGTGGATCGCGAACGAAATCAGTGTATGCCTGTCTGCTGAGAGAAAAGAGACAGCACACGACATCTCGTTGTCGTTTATCTAGGCCATAGTGAAGCGAAAAGGGACGTCGCTACTCGTCTGTAGATGTCTGACTGGTTGCACTCTTCTCAACGCTGGTAAGGTCTGAGAGAAAACAGATCTACGATCGATCTACGGCAACCTTCACCCAGTCGTGGCGACATGCCAGAGAAACTTTCGCATAGTGATTGCGCATGCCGGCAATATGCTCCGAAAAGTGTCAACATTGCCTCGTACGAGGAAGCTTTTAGATAACATGTTGCTTTTACGAAACTTAATCATTGTTCTTCCAGTATTTGTCGTCTGTGACAGGTTCTGCTGTGCTGATTTCAAAAATCCACACATCGTCGTTCTCCAAGAAAAGAACCACGAACAGCTCGCAACCCTCTCATTTCCACGTCACAAGCATTCATCATGAGCGAGATCCTATTTATGTCTGTGGCAAAACGTCCGTTATATAAGGCAGCAGAACTTTCAGGGCATAGTTCTTTGAAACTAGAGTCCCTGTACTCGAAGTGCACGAATCGCGCCGATGGCTCGCTTGGTCAGTGACAGCGTGTACCGGACGTCGCTCCGTGCTGCAGCGGCATTGGTGGTCGTAGTGGTGACGTTGGTGTGTGATGAAGCTAGCGGGAAAAGTCTGATACTGGCAGGTGGTGGCCTGGACGAGATGAATGCTGAAGTCTACAGCACTATTGTTTTGATGGCGGTGAGTGCTAGACTTTTCCTTCCACGTTTTTTTTCTCTCTCTTTTTCTCTTTCGAGACTGGAGTTTCTCGAACTGTGGAGGATTAAGGCGCGTTAAAGCTTTTTCTTAACCGGACGTCTGTGAAGCCAGTTAAGAAAGACCTGAAAGAACGCTTGCTTTTTTATCCTTTGTCTTCAAGGGGGGCAGGGGATACGCCAGGATAGGCATCGTGACAGCGCCATCTGCCGACCCCAACGATTCTTTCGAGTACTACAAGGACCTGTTCGTCAACTACTACGGCGCTGCGTCTGTGGCCCACATCAATGTCGGCGTCAACAACTTGCCCGCGGCCTTTGACCCAACGCTTGTGGCGACCGTGCGCACTATGACCGGGTTCTTCTTTAGCGGCGGAGACCAGTCCCGCGTGGTGCAGTCGTGAGTACGCGGCTGTTCCCTGGGGGTCGGGGCTTCTTACAGCGAACGCTATTCCCCTTCCAGGGGATTTCAAAACTTTGTGCCGGATGGCGCCCTATTGCTAAACCGCTCAAAGGCAGTTTAATGTTCAAAGCTAGGGCCTCTGATGGAGCCTGCGCAATGTTTTGAGTCATAATCCTTGCCTACTCCTGGCCCCGTATGCATGTAAACTGTACTAAATTTATTCCCGAATAGCGGATTGTTTCTATCTTTGAAAATGCTGATTCGAAGCACTTAATTATTACCGTATAACGAAGAACAAATAAGCTATTTGGTTTTCGTGAATGGGAAATTCAAGAAACTTATTACTGTCATGGCGTCTATTCTAGAATAAATCAGCTATTTTCTTGCATACGGGGTCTGATTTCAAACTCGCAACTTTAGGGGCTGGAAAATGCATTATTCTTATTGAAGTGTAGGAGACTAGTTACATATACGTGGTTTTTGGTACAGTCAGTTAAAAGAGCGTGATTGCCGTAATAACTCTTTCGGTTCAGAAATGGAGCTAATCCCACCCCCTTTGGCTTACTGTTTCTTATCTGCGTGTCGGTAATTCCTCGTTTCCAGACAGCTTCTGTTCTAGAACGCACAATATGTAGATCTGGGGACCCACTTAAAGAAACCTTTCTGTGGCCTGTTCCTTTGTTCAGTCCTTCGAGCGAACACGGTCTAATTCGTTCGTTCGTTCGTTCGTTCGTTCGTTCGTTCGTTCGGCTACAACTTTAGAAGTCGAAGTCCAGAGCAGGTTGTGGCGCAATTGTTATCTCCCTTGATACAGATTGGGTGCAGACTAGTTGCATGCTGCAGATTACACCCTTTTTTTTTATTTACTTCTTTTTCTAAATTTTGTCTCATTTCGTCGGTGGGACTGCATGCAGAGCTGTGTTTTTTGTGGGTTTGTACAGCGCCGTCGGCATATATGCACGCCCTCGGGCTCAAACCTTAGGGCTCCTTTAGCCAGGACAACCTTCTCCAAATTTGAGCATCGAGTTAAATCTGAACAGTACTGGAAGCGTAGTATGTTTTGCAAACCTACCAGCCTTGGTGTAACTGACGTAATCTGTTTACAAATAAGGGCTATGTGTGAATGACATTCCAAGTATTTTGTATATTACCTTACAAAGGTGTCTGGCTGTATAGGTATGTCCACAGGTTAGTGTCCTAGAAAGTTCGACATACTTAAATCTGTTCTTTCCAGAATATGTTGTGTCTACATAGACATCTTGTGTCCACACAGAATGTATACGGACGGTCGCCGGGAGACCCCTGTGCTGACCGCCATCCGAGAGCTCTATGAGGCCGGAGTTGTGGTCTCGGGGTCCAGTGCCGGCACTGCTTGCATGCCTTCTGTTGTTATGGTAACGGGTCAGTCACGCAACATTTTCAAATCTCTTTCTACTACGCAAGCAGTAACAAAACTTTTGTAGAGATGGCTACTTTTTTCTGTTGATTTTAAATCTGTTTGTATTATTACTTGATTTTGCAGATGTTTTTCGTTTGCTCAGCGGTCATGCTTCTGTGCTGGCTTGCCTGAATGTTCGCATTTGCACTTCGGTCATAAGGGAGGCCGTACGGCCCATTCACCCTATGTATTTTACGTGCGCCTTTACGTATGAACACGAGATAGGAACGCTCATGCAAGCCAGCCTTAATCTGAAAGATTAAATTTGTTTGGGTGGTCATCATTTCAACAGGGTTGGGATGGCGGTTGTGTTAAGTTTGAGATCTTCTTTCAAAATTCTCAAATCATCTACTGATCGTGGTTTGTGGGGCTATTCTGGCATCGGAAGTCTTTCTCAAATTGTCTTCCTTTGTCCCACGTTGTCCCCTGTGGTCACATTTGTCCTCTTTTCACCAACCAACCAACACCTGCAGCCTTTTGTAATGCACTACTGTTCTCCTAAAACAATTAGTAGGAGAGGCTTAAAAACGTCCTGCTTGCATATACTGTAGATGTGGTTACAAATATTTCAACTGAATGAATACGACGATTGACCGCAAGCTATGACCTTGTTTCACCCAAAAGTCTGTTTAAATCATTCCCTCTGCATGTGCATAATGTGATGTACACGGGATGAATATGCCCTGAGTTTTTTGTGGTATTGTCGTACAGACATAATTTAAAGGGAAATGTGGAGAGGTCTTAAGTGCTTCTGTTCATTATTATTTAGCGATATTATATATTATTATATTTTTTGGTGGTATTATTTGTATAATTACGTGAAATTGTTATTGATGCAGTATTATTGGGGTATTATATTGTTAATAGGTATTACTATCAGGTTTTATGATTTTGTTTAGGTGGTCTCAGCTGGGACGCTTTGCGCTGGGGTGCTCAGGCTAGCTCCCATCAGGCCTATGATCTGACCTACAACCCCGAGGGCGGCGTCGGTTTTCTGGACGGCTATGTGATTGACACGCACTTCGCGTAAGTCTCGTGCTGGGCGAGAAAACGTGGGGCTTTGTTGCGCGCTGCGTGCTGGGCCCAGAGAGAGCGACTGCATGTAGTCGGGAACGAAACACAACGCAAGAAAAAACAATGTGGGCTGACAAATTCGCCAGAGATAACCGCAGGCGTCAGCATTCCTTGCGTGGCTCGCGCTTTTGAAATGTCCTTCTGTGTTTTGTGAGGTGGTAGCGATGCCGCACGCGTTTTTGATTGCGTAGAGCAAGGGTGGGATGTAACAGCGTTCCAGTTACCATGACCAGTAGAGCTTTTGCCGGGCAGTAATAATCATAATCACTTTTTTTTTTTACTCGTCGGTGCTGGCGTTGGTTTTGTCTGCCTGCTGACCAGAATCCCCCATGCACAGCAGCTGACTCATCCTTGAAAAGGATTCCCCCTTATCGTCGATTAAGACTGCTAGATCAACTCTTTCTCCACTATTTAAACGCGACATTGTCAAATGTGGGAGGTCAACATAATCCCGCCCGTTTCTTTCCCCCTATTTCTCTGCTTGATATCTCGTAGCCCTTTCAAGTCCCCCTCACGACACGCAGATATCCATCGCCTAAAACATCATCTGTTCTCAGTTTTCTGGAGATGAGACTTCCACAGAACTTCATTCTTACTGGCGGTCCACACAATGTATTGATACATGCATCGGCACTCGTTCGCATTCACGAACGCGACATATAAGGTAGTCACCATTAAGGTTCGCTGCCTCCAAACTATTGTTTCACTTGAAGCTGCAGTTTGTCTAGTGAGTTCTGTGGTTGATGAATGATAGCAGTACAACAACAGAAGGAAACTGAACAGGGGATTGGGTGAGGCAACACATTTCTGTTGCCCCTCCTCACCCCTCACCCCCCAAATCCATTCCCTTCCGCCCCTTTCAGTCCCGCTGATTTACTGACCAGAAACACGGAACTTCCCGGAAACAAGAGAATTCGCTCGACAGAGAGAGAGAAAACGAAATCGCGTGCGAAAACTTTGTACTGAAGTGAATTTCCTTCCTAACCGTGTTTCTCCTTTTTTCCCCTAGTGCAAAAAGTGCAGGCGGTAGGGAATCTTAGGGGCTGCCAGGATACAGTCCTCTGTTCCACACGCATGTGCGTCTCATTAAAATCCACAGGGCGTAGCCCGGTATCTTCACCCCAGTGATGTTCGCAGATCTACATGTAGAGAGAAAAGTCTTCTGGGTTTTTTTCTCTTCTAGTCTCCCACTTCCCTTCATTGGAAAGAAAGCAATAAATTGTTGGACAGAGATAGTAACCTTAAGAAATTCTAATTATCATGCGACAGCTTGCAGAACAGGTAGGTCGAACAGATGAGATCTATTAGGACTTCAGTTTCTAGTGAACGAATATTTGATGACAGTTCAATTGTTTGGTGCTTAACGACGGATCAGCAACTAAGGCCATATCATGGCAACCTCATAAGGGTTGCATCCAGAGGCCAGGCAGTACATGTGCGGGAAAGGAGATCGGGAACCTACGGGCAGTCCGATCGACTACGTTTGGGAGGAAATATAAGGGATACTAAACAACAGCATTGCCTCACGAACACAACCAAATTTTCTTATCGCCAATTGACGTCATTTGTAAAGCCTCCATCCCCCAGTCGGCTGAACCCCCCTAAAAAAAATGGCTTTCGACTCAGTGTTTTTGTGACAATACAAATGCTAAACTTTGCCTTCCCTAACGCCTGGCGATGCCGTTTCAGCAGGTGTATTATAAAGCTCGTGCTAATTCTAATATAGTGCGTGCACGTGAGTGTGCGTGCGGAGAAGGGGGCTGGTAATGTTGGGGAGCATACGCTTTTTGCGCTGGTTGTATTTTTCTTTCCAAAGAGAGAAAAGAATTTAAGCTGCAGTATTTTGTGGAAGTTAACATTCTTTTGTTTAAAAAAATTATTGTTTCTCATTTTTCATTGAAAGCTTGGCACACTCTTGTCAGATCCTTCATCTAAAGAATTCAGAAAGAGGTTGTTGAAAAAAAAGTAGAATTATTTAAAAGAACTTTGGTGAGACTTTTACCACGCAGCACAGTTCGTGTCTCTTTCAGGGACCGTGGCAGGGAGGGTCGATTGATTCGGTTGCTAAGCGACACTCGTGGAGAAAGCAGAGGCACCCCGTGGGGTTTCGGCATTGACGAAGACACAGCGCTTGTGATCACAGACGTTGGCACCATCTCTGCCGTTGGAACGGTCAGTAGTGTTCCACGACGTCACATTGTAACCAGCCAACCAGCCAACCACCTGCAGTCTTTTTGACAGGTGGATATAGGACTGTGATGTACCGTGATCCAATTTTCGAAAACTGCAGTAACGCGCTGTAGATGTAAAACCGGTTTTAAAAAGAATTACACTTTGAAGTGCGTTTATGTACCCCTAAAATAGAGGTTGCGAATATTTGTATGGACAGTATTGTTTTAAATTATGGCATCGCGTTGTCAGAATATTTTTGCGGGTCTTTTGTTACACGTCCTTTGCGTCTGCAGGTCCTGGGCACGGGAGGCGTGACCTTCATCAATGTCACGGGCGCCATTGTGGACTCCAGCCAACGTTACTTCAAGATCAATGACGTGTCCGTGACGTATCTGACGCACGGCGACCAATACAACCTGGCCACCCACCAGGTGAACTTTGCCCTCGACAAGATCCCGCTGCTAGGCAACGAGCTGTACGCCCTGGCCTTGACTTCCGACGACGTCTTCTACGGCCGGCGTTCGTCCACCCTGAAGCCGGAGTTCGTGCGTGCGGCCACCAGCATCTTCGACGCTTACACCGAGAGGTCAACGTACGGACTGACGTACGAAAACAGCCCCCGGTTCCGGGTGGACATGCACGTGGTGAGCGGCAAGTCGGCTGGCTACGTCAAACGCAAGACCGGCTTCCATTCCGACCTCCATTCCTATAAGAACATGAGGGTTGACATACGACAGTACTGAAACAGAACGGACATGACACAGTATAGTCTGCCAGTTACATTCATGACCTTTGTGGTGTTAACGTCAGCTGTCTTCAGTAATCGTGGACTGGGCTGCACGAACGTTCGTACCTGCTTTTCTGTACGTAAAAGTGCACGTAAGGCTTGTTCACCCTAAGTATTTTTCCGTGCATATAGGCAATGCATCTGTGTTCAGCTTCAATTGCTGCTTGCCGATGAAAATGCTTGATACCAGGCCATGCATACCGTCTTCTCTGAAAGTTTATATATATATATATGTTTTGATATATGTATATCATTTGTGGTTGATGTTCGTGGTCAGGTGGGGATCCTCAGGGTCTGTTCAAAGGATGGCCAGCTTGCACTATGACTCTTGTTCGTACACGGGCATTAGACCTAAAAAAAAGGGGCAGCTCTGAAGATCACGAAAATGACCAGCGGGCTGGTTGGTTGTTGGTTGTTAGTTGCTTAACGCCCCACCACAAACTGGGTGGATTTCAGGACGGTGGACTATAGGGGGTGAGGTCCTATTACTAAGCTATACACCGAAAGAACCACCGGGCAGCTTAATGGTTTTCCTATACTTGCAAACCTATTGTGAAATTGATTATAATTAACATTCCTTTCTCTTGATAAGATAGCATCAGTGTGTCGCTGTGCATGTAAATAATGTTTCTACATGGCTGAAAAGTCCCCGATTTAAATGTAGAGATAGAGATGTTTCTCCTAGGAAAAGCAGGATGTAGACATCTTTAAAGCTGACCATGCAGATGTTTTCGGGCTGAGTCACAAGTTCTGCAGCTGAAACTAGATAGAAACGTTCTGTTCTTGATGTCTGAAATAAATAACAATTTCCTGTGACAGCCCCGAGTCGTAGACCTCAGGGTGCGGTGTTTAGAAAATGTTAGTCATTAACATCAGCACCTTTCGGTCTGAGACAGGTCACTAACAGGAATTGTATACTCCTTGTCAGAAAATGGAAGAGAGATGGGGTGGGGGGAGAGACACCCGCAGAGAGGGAGAGAGATAGGGGATGGGGAGAGGGAGATTATTAAGCTAGAGATGAGGAAGGTAAGTGTAGAGATCAGGGGTTGAGCGAAAGAGGGAATAAAATGGGTGATGAGAGGCGGTCAGATCGACGAAAGGCAGACAGAAATTTAGAGACAGAAGAGAGGCAGAGAAACAGTAGTCAGTGGAGGAAGAGAGGACGGGAAAAGAGAGAGAAATAGATGGGTGGAAAAGGAGATAACAGAATGCCCAGGTGGTGAGTGGATGGGCTTTCCGTCAAATGTTACGAATGCCGATCGTCCCACGCAGTCCATGTGCAGCATCTCGTGCAATCTGGACTCGGTGTCCCCACTCCTTTTCCTCCTACCACGAGAAGTACAAAAATGATGCAGCATATGCAACACACCAGAGCGCTGGGCGTGTTTAATTGAAGCACTTGTTGTGTGTTGCACTCAAATCAACACTTTAAGCGCACTGTCGGATGGATGATCTGCTAAAATTGTCTAAACAGATTTCTCTATAAGGATTTCTTCGATTTCTTCCCCACCCCATTCCCTCCTTCTCTCGGCACATTGGATCGAAATTTAAGAGATGCCATCGTAAGTTCTAGTTAGCCATTCATCAACAATTTATGTTACAAACGTCAAATACAAAACGAAGGAATTTTTGGTCTTTCAGCTTATGGAAGGTCGAGGCTGCCCTTTTTTCTCTCCCGCCTTCCCTTTCTCCTTCTCTCTTTCAGTCAAAAGACTGCATCGGCAGCAGCTGCTAAAAGTACTTATGGATGAACCGCTACAACTTGTTCTACTGCCGGTGTCAGGGACCACGCAGAAAGGAGTCTGTCTCATTAATCTTCCAGACTTTGTCAAATTGGGACTGCGACAATATCCCTTCATGCATGCGCGCGAGAACTTCTCCATTTTGCGATGTCAGTTGTTTTTTAAAGTCAGTTCCTCTTAGACAAAATGCGAATTCGTGAAGCCCACGTGAAGCCCACGCTAACCACACTAAAGATCCGTCGTGCATTAATTCTACGCAAAAACAAGTAAACAACCTCGCCTGGCATTTTTAGTACATTCCAGAAGAAAACCCTCAAGAGCTGTCTGTAGATATTTACGATAACAGACTGCGCAGCACTTATTCCTGCAGGATGTTGTTGTTTGTGCCATTCATTACCACCACCACTCTCCAGCCTCCTATTACTACGACTGCTTTTTTCTTCTTACCTTCCTTCCCCCTTTTATTTCTCTCTGCTTCTAACCCTACCTGTATATTTGTTCTGGTGCTACTGTATATTTGTTCTGGTGCTACCTGTATATTTGTTTTACTCCTACCTGTATATTTGCTCTGGTGCTACCTCTATATTTGTTTTACTCCTACCTGTATATTTGCTCTGGTCCTACCGGTATATTTGTTCTACCCCTACCTGTATAGTTGTTCTACCCTTACCTATATATTTGTTCTACCCCTGCCTGTGTAGTTGTTTTACCCTACCTGTATAGTTGTTCTACCACTACCTGTGTAGTTGTTTTACCCCTACCGGTATAGTTGTTCTACCCCTACCTGTATAGTTGTTCTACCCCTGCCTGTGTAGTTGTTTTACCCTACCTGTGTAGTTGTTCTACCCCTACCTGTATAGTTGTTCTACCCCTACCTGTATAGTTGTTCTACCCCTACCTGTATAGCTGTTCTACCCCTACCTGTATAGTTGTTCTACCCCTACCGGTATAGTTGTTCTACCCCTACCCTCAGCGGTCACTGTATGCCCCTTGGCCTGATATAAGTTAATCAGGTCTTATAGGGTGTAGCCAATAATTATAGGCTCATCCCCACGTCCTCCTTGGCTCATGCGTTCTAAGCGATGGACTTTATCAGATACAAATCTGGTTGATTCAATAGCCTGTAGAGGGAGGCAGGTTGTTATGGGTACTTACATTGATTTTTTATGGAAGCAACGGTGACAGTAACGAGTTTGGTTGTGGAAGAGGAGGTAGTGTGTGTGCGTGCGTGCTTGCGTGCGTGCTTGCGTGTGTGCGTGCGTGCTTGCGTGTGTGCGTGCGTGCGTGCGAGTTATTTCATAAGATTTGGGGTATTATTGTTGCTGTGTGTGCAGGTGTGTGCATGCGTGAGTGGGTATATGCATGCATTCTTCAGCTAGTACCTGTGTTTTTTTCTTTGTGTACACTATACTTTACACCATTTACTTTATTTAGATGTGACTTTTTTTATAATCCTCGGGTATAGGGAGACTACTTCGATTCATTATTTACCTCGTCCCTCCGTCGGACTTTCCGGTTTGCTGTTTCGTTCATTCCTTCCTTCCTTCGTTCATTCGTTTCTGCGTGGGTTTGTTCATTGATAAATGTGCATTCTTTAGAAAGAAATGCATATAATCAGCAGACCCCCATAGGGAGGAAGTGTGGACAATCTCGCGGTCACATGACCTTGTGCCGTCCGAGAATGCTGGGAATTTCCTGGCACCAAATGCCACCTTGCGCTGACGTGGCAGATGCGATGTGACGTAAACCCAGGAGCAGATGTACTCTTTGCTGTGCTGTGCACGCGCTGGGGGCAGTGCCGCAGTCTTCCGGCTTCACGCACCTGTTTGCCTCAGGTAACCAGCTCACCGTTGCTAACTGGGGCTTGTGTTCGGGCGTGCTAGCAGGCTGAAGGGCTGCGTGGGATGGGTGGGGGGGGAGGAACAGCGTCGTGCATTTCCTCACGTAAGTGAATCGCAGTCAGCTGAAGTCAGAGGAGAGACCCAGCCTCGGTTCTTTCGCCACGCCCGACCTGATGCAGGCTTCTAAATATAGCATGGTTTGTTTTTTATTGGGGAGGGGGGGTCTATGGTCTCTCTCTCTCTCTCACACACACACACACACATTTGTAAGTGAGATGGAGTATTCAGGCGCTCTATCTCGTCCAAGTATATAAGCAGAAGAGGAACGTACACATATGTAAGCTCATACACATTTTTACACATGAACGAACGCAGATACCTTCACTGAACTGCATTATACCATACACATAAATGAGGATATTATACCATGGTTATATCCATCAGCACAGTATACTGTACATATACATAGCAAATAAATCACATGCAAGTACTTTACCATATTGTGTCGTATATATATATATATCAGCACGTTACAGTACACACACACACACACACATCCGCACAGTATGCCGCACATACATCGCAATAACGCGTCATCAGGGGATGCCGGCTGTGGGACATCTCGATGTCATCTCTTCTTCCCCCACCCCCAACTCCTTGTGGTCATGTGATTGTTCTCTTCACGCCTTCCCGTTCTCCTTTTCGTCCTTCTATTACCTTTCTTTCCATTAGTCCACGAAGATATTTTTTTCACTTTTTCCTTTTTAAGTCGGGGTGGGGGGGGGCAGATAGAGTGGGAGGAAATTTATGTTAGCGAGCACAGTATGTCCATAAGAATGAAACGTGTGAACTTTTCTGCAAAAGTGGGAAAAAAGATGAATGACTTTATCCCCCTGCTCCCCATGGAATTAAGGCTTCAGCTATCCTCTTTCTCTGCACGCTGAATTAAGCAACGTCAGCAAGTTTCGCCCCCTACCCTACCCCCGCTGTGGGGCAAGGCGCTGACCTGGCCGCTTGATGAGCTTTTAAATAGAAACTGTTAGAAAACGTTACATAAATTAATTGTCGATTTTATCTTGCTGCCTGTGTGTTTCTGTATGAGGCACTTGATAGCGGGGTGGTTCCAGTACAGTCCGTGATGCCGTGGCCGATTTCCGGGATGCTGGGGTGAAGAAAACCAGGCCGTCGGGTCTCTCGGAGAAGAGAATAAAAATATTTTTTTCTGCCTTTCCTTCCCTGCCTTCCTGTCTTGCTAAGTGCCCATCCCTCTGTCCGTCCGTCTTGATGCCTACCTGCCTACCTGCCAACTCGTCTGTCTGTCTGTCTCACCGTCTGTTAATTAACGGACAAGTAGATCAACGGTTAAACAATTGGATACCATTCTTCATGAAGTAATATTTTACCATGACTTTGTGAGGTTTACTATTGCATATCATTCTCTGCGCCATTACGTGATTTAACAAAAGTTCTGTAAAAGGTTTATGTAATACACTAATACAGTTACCGTTATACATGTACTTGACTTTCTTTTACTTCTGGAGAAGGCGCCTTCTTGTGCCCATGAATAAAAGTCAGATATACTTTGGTAAGGAGTTGAAAGACCTGGGTGGAGTTGCATGGACGTTTTTATCCCCTGTCCAAATGTAAAACTGTGCGTTGTCTACGGGCTTCACAACTACTTTTTTGTGCCGGGAAGGGAGATTCGAAGACTCAAGCAACCTAACACAGGAATGTAAGAAACTATACGAGGAAAACGAGCAGTAAATCTACAAAGTGTGTATGGGAGCCCTATGGTAAAATACATTCTCTCTCTTCTAGATCCGGTTCAATCTCGTTGCCCGATTGATATATCTCTAACATTAAAGCTAAATAAGAGGAAAGAATTGAAATGTCAAAGATATTCAAAGACTGTCAGTTTAGGAACAGCATATATCGATGTACGGGTATAAACAACTTCTCTGTGATACTGGTCTTCGGTAAACCATGTACTTTACCGGAACTAGCTTACCTTTGCTTCCTACATGCGGCTTCAGACATTCACATTTCAGTGAACAAGAAACAACCCCATCCAACCATCTACCGCACCGCAGCGGGACCAACCCACCCACCCATCCCTTTTAACAAACTTTCAAAAATGTCAATTTTGTTTCACAAGAAACTGCCGATGAAGCAATCTTGTACAGTTTGCTGTTTCCTGCCCAGTACATGTATATCCCTCGTCTGGACTGGGAACTGCGTTCAGTTCAGTCTCCAGGCGTCTCACCACTGCCCGAAAATTGAGCGTTCACGCAAAGAGGAACACTCGCATATCTTGTGTAAATGCCCGAAATACTCAAGATGTTTCCTTTTTATCATAAAAGGACATGTTTCGGGCAGTACAGCGGTACAGAGACAGGTTAGGCAGTCGCTAGCTGTTCCAGTGGGTGTTGGTGTCAAAAACAACTTAGAAACCCAGGATACGCCCCCGCAGTTGGGGTCTCTCCTTCACCCCGCTCCCATCAGCACCCACCCAACCCTAACACACGAGCTCACAAACGCGCACACCAGCGTCCCCACCTCGGCGAGAGCACGGAGCATTTCTGACGGTGGTGGTCGATGCATGTGGTGCCAGACTCGTGTCGGACCTCTAGAAAAGTCGAGCTGACGGGGGCCAAGCCGGGATAAACAATACGTACTGTGGCATTACTGGGCTGATTACACGATTTGCCTGCGTGGCTATACGGCTCTGCTGCCGGAACTCTCCTGTGAATGAATGCAAAGGCATGTGAGGGGTGTGTTCCACTGAATTTCTTGTCTCATACGGGCAGGAAAGCGGCGCAACTGTTTTTGCATGCTGGAATAAAAGCGGACCATATGGATCCTTATTTTGGAACGGAACCCTGCTTCGTCTGAACTTTTCTTTGCGGACAAGGTAAGTGCACATAACGGGGCTTAGTGACCATCTGCTTGTCATTGTGACATTGTGTTACACAACCACTAGATGTCGCACCATTGTTACGATAGGGGGACACTCTGACCCATTCCTGCTGATAACGTGAAAACTTTCTCTGCGTCAGCTGCCCTGTGATAGCGTCTCTTATTTTAGCTTCGCTCTGTGCAACGCCTAGCTTCTTTCTTCAGCTCTAGAGTCAGATTACAGCCTACTGAACTCCTTCCAAGACGGAAGAAAAGGGTTAACCCA
>SMGT01005560.1:172461-200783 GCA_004794575.1 Lanistes nyassanus
ACCTTTTGTGACAAAGGCATACATCCGCGGTTTAACTGTGATGGCTATGGGGAACAAGGTAATAAACTCTCTTCTTTGTGCAGAGAGAGCGTGACAGAGAGAGAGAGAGCGTGACAGAGAGAGCGTGGCAGAGAGAGAGAGCGTGGCAGAGAGAGAGAGCGTGACAGAGAGAGAGCGTGACACAGAGAGAGAGAGAGCGTGACACAGAGAGAGCGTGGCAGAGAGAGAGAGCGTGACAGAGAGAGAGCGTGACACAGAGAGAGAGAGAGCGTGACAGAGAGAGAGAGCGTGGCAGAGAGAGAGAGCGTGACACAGACAGAGAGAGAGCGTGACAGAGAGAGAGCGTGGCAGAGAGAGAGAGCATGACAGAGAGAGAGCGTGACACAGAGAGAGAGAGAGAGCGTGACAGAGAGAGAGAGCGTGGCAGAGAGAGAGAGCGTGACACAGAGAGAGAGAGCGTGACACACAGAGAGAGAGAGAGCGTGACACAGAGAGAGAGAGCGTGACACACAGAGAGAGAGAGAGCGTGACACAGAGAGAGAGAGAGAGCGTGACAGAGAAAAAACTGTGTACATGTGTACGATTTAAATATCTTTCTGTCCCTCATCCTTTCGCGTTTCTTCCTTCCACTCTTCCCCACTTGTCACAGCTCTCTCTTTCTGCTTGTACTCTTTCAGTCTCCGTGACAGACTGTCACAAAGTGTAACGTGTGCTTTTCCCCAGAACAGAGAGTTAGGGGCTCGCACAGCGCCTGTTAGAAGGGCTGTTCGCCTGAGGGGTTACTGCAGTATCCTTTTCTTCTTGTTAAAGTTGTTGCCCTTTCGCCTCTCTAATCTTCTTTCCTGACCTCGTCATTGAATAGCCTTTGTTGCTAACTTGACGACCAATAATAAATAACCCCTCTTCTGTCTGTCTGTCTCTCTCTGTTTGTCTGTCTGCCTGCCTTTCTCTGTCTGCCTGCCTGCCTGCCTGCCTTTCTGTCTGTCTCTCTCTCTCTCTCTGAACAGAATATTAGTCACTGAGCCTGTTGTCGCGCTGGCAAGTTAATAAAACCTTGAAACAACCACCGTTTAGGAAAACTTGATTGTTTCCAGCAGAACGTGATTACATTGGAAGAAAAACATGACTTTGATGGGGAGATGGGCAGATATACATGTGTTTACTCTGAGAAGTATACAGTTTAAAAACAAAACAACTTTAAATTTGAAATGCATAATGCAATTATACTTGTTTCTCTGTGACGACACTGTTGGTACTGAAACGTAGCTTTCGACATGTTGCTCTACATTTTCAAAACGAAATTATTCCTCGTTTTTCCTTGCTGTTTCTCAGGCCTCTCGGTGAACTGTTCTGACAGCTACAACTGGGACATCGACTGTCAGTGGATAGATGTGACAGACATTCAACCTGGAATTTACACCTTCCTGGTCAGTTTTCTCTGTCACTTCTCTACCTGATCCTTTCTTTTCCGGTCAACTCCATCCTTTGCTTCGGTTCACTTTTGGCAAAGTTCGCAAACCAATCCACCAACGATGCGACGCTAACACGAGCGCCCGTGCGCGCGCGCGTGTGTGTGTGTGTGTTTTTGCGTGTGTGTTTGTAGTACTGGCATCCTCTACCCATCTACTTACAGCAAGTTTAGTATCTGCAGTACGTATGAAGCATCCACCGTGGTACTTTTTTTTTCATTTACTTATTTTCATGTCACTTGTTTTACTTGATATTTGTTGGTGTGTAGTTTTATGTACTTTGGGCGCAGTTGTATTTATTTATGTAGGAGTATGGGTGGGAGATAGGAGACGTGGACGAGGCGAGGTAGGGCAGAAAGGTGAATTGAGGGTGGAAGCATATGGGCGGGAAATCGAGAAGTATTATGAAAATTGTATTCGTCACCCATGTGGCCAGACTCTAGCGGAAGAAAGACATCCTCTCCACTTGTGAATATTTGTCGCGATCTTCTTTCTGATGGCGCTCCAACTCTTAAGGCTGTTGACACGAGACAGTTTCAACTCCCATTAAACGCAATACGACAGCGCAGGTTGTCGTTAAAAGTACCTCTTGGGTACTGCCCGCAAAAGTGTTTTCGACGAGTTCAAGGCTGGAATTCCCCTCTCGCATGAGAGCGTATAGCAATTCAGCTTATCGAGGTCTCACCGGATGTGAGTAAGAACTTTGGCTACGACTCCGTGATGATATGATGGCGCCGGTTTCGAGTGTCAGAACCTTCCAACAATTTTTTTAAAATATATATTATTTGGTATAGGGTGATGGGGTGCGATGGTGCTTTTCAACTTGTGCGTATTTCGGTGGACCACGTGTAGTCTGCCTGGCATGGTTTGCATACTGCAGCCTCTGTAAGTGTAAGAGCTCCTCGTACAGACTGACAGCTCGCGAACACAGCGCATCTCGTGAAGGGAATCTTTTCCTTGGCTTATGCCAGGCTGATATGATTCTATATACTATTTCAAACAGTGTACTACGTATGTTATTTCAAGAACTTTTTAATGCCCTGCAACCTAACTGCGATTTATTTTCGTAAAACCGCTCCTAGTTCTTCTGGTGTCCAAGAAGTTTCTGCGACGAACTCCTTGACGAGAAGGTCTTGGCAAAATGTCTCACTGCTTCGGAAATCGGAGAAAATAGTTGTGCAGACGGCGGGATTACAGTCATTGCTGTTTACACTCGACAATTTCGAATTGTGTGAGGCAGGCTCTGATCAACGAGACTAACAATCTTCGGTTGTTTCATTTATGATGAGATGCTGGGATGGGAGGTGTGTTGGGGGAGGGAGGTAAGGGAAACGGAGGGTCATGTATCATCACAACA
The DNA here is from genome assembly GCA_004794575.1 of Lanistes nyassanus. NCBI lineage: Eukaryota > Metazoa > Mollusca > Gastropoda > Architaenioglossa > Ampullariidae > Lanistes > Lanistes nyassanus. The sequence continues at coordinate 175,288 of SMGT01005560.1, forward strand.
GGATGGGTGGGAGGGGGGCAGTGCTACCTGTAGGTATTCCTTCACGACTGGACGCAGCTGGCAGGCAGGAGGCGGAATGGAAGTGTACACTAAACGGCTAGAATCTCAGGTTTAACAGGATGTGCATACAGCTGCATATATGGGCAGGGCACATTTTCTTGCTTCCCCGAATTCTCTCAAAAACCGACACGACATGATGGGATTGCAAAAATAGTGGACAGCTATGATGACAAAGCAGAAAAGCGATTAATTAATGAGGAGAGTAAAACATGTGCATCCATTCGAAAATAGTTGCAACTTTTTTTTCTTGCCGTATTTCATCTTCCTCTCACTCTTATGCAGGGAGAAAAAAAGAGTGAAGTATTTTTCTTAATAGTTTTGCTTTCTTTCTTTGGTTTCAATATAGGTTTTCTTCTTGTTTCATTCATTTGAGGGAGTCGGTGGGTGAGAAGGAAATGGTGTTCGAAAAACCAAAGCGTTCTTTCACCACAAGATTCACACTTTCCAATTCAGAAATGGAGAAGGTGAAGGATACAGCAGGGTCTAAGTTTGGAGTGCACGAATGTTAATCTGTCTTTCCATTCATAAAAATGCCTATGGGTATTGTCCTTGTGTTTATTGCCCCTTGAAGGTATTGAAAGAACACCTGACTGCTCACGGGTCATGTCCCTGGATAAAAGGAGTCATAGAAGGAGTCGTAAGGCCCGTTCACCCTTTGTATATTTTTGGTTCACCGTTACGTATGGACAGGAGATAAGAACGCTTATGCAAGCCAGCCCTGAGTCGTTCAGCCATTCTCAGCTTCGCTTAGCCCTCGCCTTTTTACGGTACCGTACGTGCCCCCACCCCAGCATTCTCGGCGATGTCCGAGTACCAACATGGGCTTGCATGCTGGGAAATCTATTAGCGCTTTAATGTACGGAAAGATGGAAATACTTATGACCGCTAATGTAGTCGGTCTATGTTTATGTTGTCATCAACAGCAGCAATGCTTCATCTGGGGGAAGGAGGGGGCAGGGATGAGAAGTGAGCACTTGTTTTGCGAGTCCCGCCGATTCTGCCAAGCCAGCATTGGTAAGCGCCTGTGGACCAGGGGTGGGCTGGCTGAGAAAAGCCTCAGATGAATGATTAGTGAGCAGTTTAAAACTGACACAAATCATCGATATATTTGAAGTGGGGTGGCGGACAGCCGTGTAGACTGATAACCAGTGCGTTTGAACCCTACTTCAATTTTATGTGATCTCCGAACGGTTCTCCTCGGAACAATCTAACAATTGTGCGTTTTCTTTAACCAGGCCAGACGGGTCAGAGTGGAAAATGATTCATGAAACTTGAGGCCTCTAGTCGCATGCTGTGGGTCAAGGGCCGGGGTCAGCCGTCGAGAGGTGCTTAACTGCCGCAGACTTGCGTTATCGCGCGTAGGTTCGTCACTCTGACCACTCCATTCATCACTTGCTCGATGGCTTGCTGGCTAACCTGTACATACGTACGCACAAAACGACAATCAGACGGACACACCATGGGAGTAAACGACGATATGAACAAATAAACTGGGCCAATTTACACACACACACACACACAAGGTCTACATTTAAGAAAATTTCATTTCAGAAAATTAATATATGTATATATACTCTTTCTTCTTCGTCCTTCCTTTCCTTTTTTCTTTTTGTATTTTTATTTACTGTGTTTTGTACCTGTTAGTACAGTCTTTTCTGTACTGGAAAAAGATAATGCCGTGTAACGATGGCATTATATTTGTCATTTAGCTTGACTCACTTCCTTATTTATTGTCACCACATGTTTACATTTCCGAGCACCAGTTACCTGTTTAATTGTGGTGGGGGAGGGGGCATGGGGAAGGAAGGTTTGAAGCGTTCGTACTAAAGCCGTGAGAACAGACTTACTTGATCTCCGGCCCCTTTTCCCACGCTGACATGTTCTTGTCACCGCATCTGATGATGACGTAAGCCGAGCAACACTAAAGATACGGAGATGGGGGCTCGTGTAGAAAGTGCTTGGACAGACCGACGACATGTGAGACGCAAGGCTGATAACTCTTAAGGAGGCAGCGCTTGGCTAGACCATCTCCAGTATAACAGGCCACATGTCGACAACTTGTTGCGTGCCATGAGAAATCGCATCCATGTTTGTATGGTAACATGAGATGCGCGTGTTTTAACCAGACGGTGTGCACCTGCTGGTTCTATTCTTCCTTTTTCCTTTTCCGTTTTTTCTTTCTTTCTTTCTTTCTTTCTTTCTTTCTTTTTTTTTTTTTTGACCTTGCGGTATCAAGACAATGATTACTATGAGGAAGACGGTTAACTGTCAGCAAAGTACAAACTGGAATTATTGTAACTCACCTTCCTCACCAATGTTTCTATTTGTGTGGCTGTGTGTCTGCCTGACTGTCTGACGCTTGTCTATCCGCCTGCCTGCTTGTCTGTCTCCTTGCCTGTCTGTCTTACTGCCTGGCTGTTTGTCTTGGTGTGTGTCTGTGTGCCTACCTGCCTGGCTCATGCTTGTCTATCTGCCTGCCTGCCTGTCTGCTTTTTTCGCGATGGTCATCATAGTTCCTTTTCCAGGTGGAAGTCAACCCAGACCTCCTGGTGGCCGAACTGAACTTTGACAACAATGTGGCCCGCTGTGACCTCTGGTACTCCGCATACGCTGCCCAGCTCACCAACTGTCGCCTGGAGAGTCTACTGGACTACCGGCGTAGTTAGCGCGCACCTCAAGTTGGCGTATCAGAGCTGACACGTGTTGCTTACACCCGAGATGAGCTAGTGTCTCGCGAGAGGAATACGACTCGCGTTTCCGACTTAAAATTGGCATGAACACAACTTCGAGCGTACTGTCGGCGACATTATATTTGTGGATACACGCACGCACGCGCGCGCACACACACACACACCCATGAATTTTTAAAATAATTTTATAACTGTACAGAATTCATAAGATATTTTCTTCTGGCGCTAAAACACATTGCGTCTCTCTCTCTCTCTCGCGTATCGAGATCCCAGCATATGTCGCGTACAGACAACGCGCATCTGCTGTAGTCAAGAATGTCTCTGGGTCAGTTATGAGCAATAGTTGATTTTATCTGACTCTTTCGTTCGTAAGTGCTGAGCTCTAGTCACAAAAAAGTAGCATGAGTTTGGGTCAGATGCAGTTTTCTCTGTACTTTCAGGGATGTTTTATGGTAGCCGGTTGCAAAGCTGCTAAAAGCAAACAGCATGTAAAGTATTTTAGGTAATAACATGAGAACCCATTTCAGACATTTAGTTTTTGCTTCTAAGGATGTTCACTGGCTAAGCGACTGATATTACATAAAAAAGCGGAAATCTGCGCCCCTGCCCCTGCTCCCCAGAAAAAAATTAAACATGCCTTTTAGTACTAAACATTACGTCAAAGCCCTTTCATGCTTGAAAACTCATTAAAATGTCCATTTGGATCATCGTTATTCATAGAAAGCTGCGTTTGATTTTACACTGGCAGCTATGCACATATTCACGTCATTTGTGTGCTGGAAACATCTTTCACACAGCAAACCCCATCCCTCAAGAGTCAGCACTTCCGTCTTTCTGTGACGACACAAAACACACCGCCACCACCACCACCACCACACACACACACACAATCTCATGAACTGGGTTTGCATGTTTTCTTGATGACGTCATGTCCCAAACCTTTTCTGCACAAATTCCTGCGAGATTTCACCCTTCCCTTCAGTATTCTTGACATCATTACTACCATGAAAAAAATGTTGCTCCTATTACAGAATTACTGTGAGGGAAAAAGCCACCAGATCAAATGACTTCAAACTTTCTTTGTCCGATAATGTATTTGCTATTGAGTCTTCATCGTTGTTTAATGTCATAACTATGCAAGACTTGTCTCTGATTCTTTGAGATCTCTTTTTTTTATCGTGAAAGTTCATATCATTTTCTGTGATTTTGCATCATAGATGAATACTTCAAATATATGTAGCCTGTAGAAATGCTTGAGTTTTTTTTTGACAAAATGATCGTTTATACTGCCTACTTCTTACTGATTGAAGGCATGTCTGCCAATGTCTGCTTGTTGTCCGCATGCTAATGAATAGGTGAGAACCAGCGAATCTAGTTGACAAGGTGACATCCTATGCTAATTTTTCAAAGCAAATAAAGATTAATAAAACTGTAAATCTAGTCTGCAGAATCTATGTAGGAGAGAGTTAATTGTCGTAGTTGTGTAAATCTTGCATGTACCAGCTGGGGAAGCGGATGGCCGAGTAGTTAGAGGGCTGGTTCGATGCCCGTGTACCCCAGCACACTTCTACCAGGGGAGGTAATGCAGCAAGGGAAAGGACATGGGCACTGCCCTCACGATGCTGGCACAGGGAAAAGTGGTCTCAAACATCCCATTCCCCACAGGGAAAAGTGGTCTCAAACATCCCATTCCCCAAAGGGAAAAGTGGGGATCTCAAACATCCCATTCCCCTACGAGCTATAAAAGAATTGTGTGACATCCTTTACCTTTACCTCATTCAGGATTAACACTGACTAAGGCACATCAAAACACTGGGGAAAACTAGCCCAGCCATGTGCATTAAAGACAATGATTTCAGTTGACAAATTACATGTACATCGTTCATAGCTTTTCTTTCCAAGAGACCGTAACGAAAGTTCGGTCTGCACAGGTGTGATGAGGGCGGCTCTGAAGAAATTAAGTCACATTTTTTGGCAATGACTGTTGAGTAGCTCTTATAACCACTGCCTTCATTCGACTAAGCCAAACTGTGAAAGTGCGGCATCGCGGAGGTGATATGTTTAGTTACAGGTCTCTGCTAGACAACTGACGGTTGGCGCAAACAGAGTTTATTGACACCAACCGTTTGTTTATAGAAACCTAACAACAAGGGAGTTTGTCGAGTAATTAAGCACGGCTTTAATGGGAGGCTTGCGGATAGTTCCCGCGCCGCAGATTCCCGAAAACTTTAGTGGGGAATACAGCAGCGAAAATGACATCATCTCAAGGAACAGGCTACGCGCACTATTTAGTCTACACCAGTTTTATTACTAATAATTGTCATTATCGTTCGTACTCCTTGATCTACCTATATGACACCGTAAAAACTATCGATGAGAATCGGTGGAATAAAAATCATCGATCAACAATAGACACTATCAGCGAATCAAGGCAATTCGTCGGGGAAAGAAGTCAAACACATGCTTTAACTAGCTTTTCCCCTTTGAATTATTTTCTGAGCTACTTCTTCTCATGGTCTGTGTTCGGAATAGGATATTTAAGATGAGAGTTCGTTTATCGTTCATGTGTCACCACTTTCCTAGATTTTGCGATTAAACAGGTACGCGGCGGAGTATTATTATTAGGTACATTTAAAGAGCGCGTCACCGCGTTCACAAACCGTAGAGACCGTTATGCATGTATGCGCCAAGAACATTTAGCTTTCATAAGTTTTACTCCGAGAATAAACTTACATACCGCGATATCCCGGCAGTATGCAGGGCGCACAGTATTCTAAACTATATGGATTAACAAAAATAAACTATAAAAACATTATCTAGTCAATGCCTTCACAAAACACACATTACAACGATGGAAAGCTAATAAGTACAACCCTAAAAACTAATAATAAGACAACAATAAAACAATGGACATAAACTTAAACACAAGTAAAATTTGTTTAGAAATACTATAAGCACAACAAACAATGCCAAAAATAAGACGCTGCAGACTAAAGTACTGAAACATAACAAGTGTAAAAAGCTTAATAATTAATTGAACAGACGGATACTGTTAAAGTGCGATTTTTTTTCTTTTTTTTTTTTTGCTTTTAGATGTTACTGCAGCTTCTCTACAACACACCGACGTACCATCTTCTAGCTTGTCTCGGGTCCCTTCTTGAGTTGCATTTGTGTAAATTCATGAATGGAAGTTTCGTATACACAAAATACACTTTAAGGATTGACTGTGCTGGAAGTCTGGTGGTCTTTGCCGGTTGTATGAACGCAAAACGCAGTCAAGTCGACTGTCGTCAGAACTGCTGAAGGGAGTTCATGGAATTCTTTGATTTGTTTATGAATACTTAGCTTGCCACGTGACATCCATTTCAGCAGTCAGTCAGACTCTAGTAAGAGGGGTTAAAAATTATGCCATAGAACAGCAAACGCGAACAGATTATCAAATCATGTTTTCAAACTCGTTTTAATCATTAGTAATAGAAAATATGGTAGAGGAATTCGGGTTCTGTAAAACAATATTACTCAATAGCTTCACGCCCGCACATCTTTTGAGCCCCTCCAGAATTGACTGCACTTAGCGCCCACTGACCCAGCCTCCGGTGACGGGTGGAAAATACAGCGGGACCACCATCAACAGCAGCGCCAACTGTCGGGGTGGACACGTTGACTTCGAGGTTGTGTCGGGGTGGACAAAATGATCGACCTCGAGTTTTTTCAAGCCCTGTCAGAAACAAAAGCCTACAACCAACACTGAATAGCTAGTTCAAGACTCTTGAACACACACACACACACCATGTGATGTTAGTAACTGTGTTAACAGATAACAGGAAACAATGTCTTACTTTGGGACCATTGTATGATTGTAGGTACAGATAAATGGCAACTTACCCCTATACACTTTCACTCGCACAAACAAGCGCACACGCACTCAGCTCGCATAATTTCAAGCAAAAATGCTTTTGTTTTTATTTGTAACCAAAAGGCTGCACAAGCCGTTCAAGAATTTTAATTGGCTGCGTCACTGCGGGTTCTTGGTCCCCGCCGGAAACTCTCGTATGACGAAGGCGTCTTTGGCCAGCGCTCCTTTTGCAAGAGTTATCCTCCCTGTAATCACCAGTTATGCCAAGTAATATGAGCGGCGCTGCAACAGCCTGCTGTCGCTAATTACATGTAACGCGAGCGTGTTTACGTGATCGTTTTCACTGGTCTTTGCGAAGTAACTGGCTCAGTGCAGCGTCCGTCACGCCATGTTTGTGCTTAAACGTGATCAACTCATTCTCAATTCTTTCTCTTTACGTCAGTGTTTTTTGTTCGGAAATACGTTAAGCGGGATTTTGTAAATCTTCAAGAATAGTGCCTAGTTGGAGAATGTCTGTCCGTAATCTGTGACCGAAGGACGATCTATATCCCAACCTGTGTTTCCTTCATCTCTCCCTCTGTGTGTTTGTTTCGTTCATCTCTCCCTCTGTGTGTGTGTGTTTCGTTGTTTTCACTATGTGCCTCGTCCGCGCGAAGTGTGCATGAAATGTGTTCTCGCGCGTTACAAATCCACATTTTATTTATTATTATTTATTATATATCGGCCGACATCGCCTTGCATGATGGGTTCCGGCCGCAGCTGATGAGAATCAGAAACTGACAGTCGAGTTTTATCTCCGAGAGGACACATGTCGCTCTGTTTATCTTTTACACGCGATTCTTCTTCCTGTCGCCCAGCAAGCCTTGCAAGTTTGGATATGGGATCCTATATGCACAGTAATGCCGGTGGTAGCGAAAAGACCCCACAAAGCCAAAACCCGAAAGTGAGTTAATGGAAGGAAAACAAAGAGCTGTGTGATGGTCTGTTTACTGCTGCCTCAGCATCTAAAGCTATGCACCGGCAAGCAACTGACCTAGCTATTCCCATGTGTCACGGACGCATAGAAAAAAAGTGTTGTGTCGAAAAAGAGATCCTTTACCCACTGCTCTCTCTGCCTTGATGACAAGCTCTGAACGTTGTGTCTCAAAACCACCGCAGAGAGGGAGAGGATGAGACGAGGGGAGGGAACTACTGTCACTGGGTTGAAGGTCAAGCTGCACCCCTCGACCATTCGTATGACCTCACACGGCGTAGTTGTCTGCACGCACTGGCCGCAGTAGATGCCGACAGCGCTTCCTGTGTTGACCACCAAAAGCCGACACACGCTGATACGCCAGATAGAAGCTTGGAATAATTGAGACAGTTCCCAGCAGCGCTGTCTGCCCCCTCCCCCACCCCTCTTTTTTTAAACCCGAATCCTGCAGATGTAGAGAGAGTGTGAAGACGCGACACCGAAGCGCTGATGTTCATCGTCAAATTTGATGACGATCACGACAACAACGATCTGATGACGTCGACGACAATGATGACTGTTTTGTATTTGTTGTTGAGCTGGAGTTGTGTCAGTGTTCTGCATACGTATGTTGAAGAAACTTTATGCGTGCCAGCACAACGAGGGCCAGGTAACACACATAGAAGAATTTAGTCGTTTTACACGAGATACGGGGTTGCTCCCGAGGAAAACAGATTTTCGGACATCTTATTCTATTGCTGATATATGTTGTAGGGTTATCAGTCTCATATTTTATCACAGACTGAGGCTGCTGCATACACCATGGCTTTTTAATTGGTGTCTGGCGCTCTGTCCTGTGGCCAGCTTCATAAGCGCTGGGAACAATCCGGCTGACTGTGCTTGAGAGGCGCTGCACGGGATGTCGTACGACAGCATAGCACTCATGAGCATAGAAACAATTCCGATTTTTCACGTAAAATCCTTCTTCGGACCTCCAGAAAGCAGTCGACTGGACTTCCCGTGCAGTCCAAGAAACTGGCTTTTGGATTCTGTTACCACTGCACAGGCTTCAGCCACTCAGGGAAGGTGACAAAGAGCGATAACAGCAGACGCGGAAATGCGAGTTACATTTCCGGAAGTGGGCCATTATTAGTCAAAGGGCCATATCAAACCCATAGAGCGTGGCAGTGTTGTGTTTTTAGCCTTCAAGCATTTCTCGACTAACCTTTACATCGATTTTGTGCTTTGTGTTGCTGAATAAGTAGAAATCCGCTATATCATGGCAAGGTGTATTACCAGTTACATAGATGTGTTTATCATATAATTTTGCTGAAAAAAATAGTCGATGTGGGACTAACGAAAATGTAAACCGTGCTACTTATATATATATATATATTTTTAAAATAAGAAATGATTCTGGGTTATCTGTTATTTTTTGCTGTCTCTCCCCACCTCCACCCTCATGAAACGTATCCTTTGTTCCAGTAATTCCACTGTGTCCTTATTGAAGTGACTGTGTTTAAAGCTTTAAGTTTCATTCTTTTCAAGCATTTTCTGCTATATCTTGCCAGCTAATTGCCGTGAATAGCTTAGTTCTACTTCACATAATAATACTGGACTGTAGCCATTTTTACAATCAATCCAGATAAAGATCCCCGATTTTCAGCTTATCTGGAATGTCCATTCTGGGAAATGTTAAAAGTAAATTTCAGAACTTCCATATATTCAGCTTCCAATGAACTTTAAAAATTTCCAGAAATTTCTACGTGGATTGTGCAAAGTTCTACAAATCCGCTATATATAGTGGTGGTGGTGTGTGTTTGTGTGGATAGGGTAGGTAAGGTAGGGCTGGAGGGGGGGAGTGGAACATCTCATATATTCCGCAAAGTTCTACATGCAAATGAATTCAGAATATGTTTGTACTATTCCTGAGGTAACTGGTGCTTAGTACGTATAGGCTCATCACTCCAAAGAATGCGCGTGCACATACGGTCGGCTTCGGAGATAAGAACACATTTTCTTCCGGTTATGAAAGGCCTGCAGTAGCTACAGCAGACTGCACACTTCACGGCACGCGCCACCTCTCGGGCAGCAGAGGAACTCGCCCAGTGGGGCCAGTGCAGTTGCAACAAACAAGGCCAGGCCACTCTCAAGTAACCCACTCTCTCCTAACCGGATGCCATTAATGGCAGCGTGCGCAGACCCACGCCCACCCCACGTCCCTCCTGCCAGTCGCCTCGGGGCAAGTGCGGACGGCAAAACCTCTGTCCTCGCATCTCTTGAAGTGACAGCAGCCTGCGCGTTGATGACATCTAGTAGGATCTGGTAAGCGGACACTTTGGCAAGGCTGCTTCATTCACTGAAGACAGGTTGCTGCAGACGTCTTTCGCCTCTGGGCCTGGCGCTGCCAGGGATCAACTCCTTGCGACTTACAGCGGCCTGTGTGGGACAGTGTTAGTAATTATAAGGTCGGAGAGTACGCCACTGAATTATTTTATACAACAAAGTGTAAAATAAATACGCAATTTAAATTGAGTCAAACTTGTAAAAAAAAAACAGCAAAGACTTGGACTTTTGTCATCTGAGCAGTCTGTGGATAATTACTTATGTTGTCAATGACACTGTGCTACAATTACACAAAATGGAATCCAACGCGTGAGATAACCAGCTATGAAATCTGCACACCCGAATAGATGCAGTGATTTGTACTGAACAAATTATTTCCTGGCGCTGAAAACCGGTGGGTCACTGACCGGCTGATGCAGACGTTTGTCAAAGGAAGGAGTCAGACAACCGTGATAGCCACGGCCGACTGGCTATAGTCTGTGGTCAGTGTTGTGTCGTCTTCATCATTGCACCAGCAAAGCAGGGGGGAATATTTCCACAAGCTGTTTTGCTCACAACAGTTACAGGAAGACCTGTTTTGACGCTGTCAATAGCACCAGGTAAGTCTTTGACACTGTAAAATAACAGACATAAAAGAAACAACATTGTAGTGTCAAAAGTGTTAACCCAATGTACATGTAAATGGTTCTGTCTTTCTAACAATAACCAACAAAAGTCGACGTTATTCCCCCCCCCCAACCCTTCCATCGCCTACTTAATTATTAAAAAACCAACAAAATCGATCCAGACAGCGTGACGTCACTATGCATGTTGCAGAGCGGACACAGTACATTTGTTGTATGTACATGTACATGTATACAGTGAGCTGAACCGCATTCATCCTTGAGACAAACTCAATCCCGTGTGCAGCTAGAGGTTTTTTCTTTTTAAAGAGAGACAATGTCAAATCAGCCTTTTCTGGGAACAAAGACGACTGTGTAGCTTTTTATTACGTCACAACGGTTCGCTGACGGGAATTTGCGTCATCACAACTTAGTTTTGAGTTGTCTTTATCTTCATCTGTTCTGTAGACAACTGCTAAGAACACCAGACAAAATCCTTTCTGATAGGCAAACAGGAAAAACCAAACACAAACGAGAGAATTATACGATCATTTTGACCGCCATTTTGGCCGGCATTTGTGAGCCACGTGCATCAGATAAGTTTTCACGTTTAATTCTCTCGTTGTTTGTGTTTGGTTTTTCCTGTGTCCACTGTTTGTTCATTGTCCTGACGAAGGGGTAATGCTCCGAAACGTCGACTGTTTGTGTCTTGTGCCTTTACTTGGTTCAGTTTAACTGTTTTCTTATCATTTATCACTCCAAGTGCCAGTCATTCGCTCTAATTTTATTCAAGCTCCTTTCTGTTGTTAGAATAGCAAGTAACCAGTATACAGCGGATACAGAGCTAGATATAAGAACAAAATCCAAGAAAAATTAGACAAAGAAGTAAGCAGTACCTTTCAGCCGTGCACAAACAACCAAACAAACACAACAAAACGAACAAGCACAACAAATCGAAAAGCAAAAACACTATCTAAACAAACAAATAAACAAAACCCAATGGGAATCCCAACAAAGTACTGGCAGCGCTAGACACAACCGTATGCTGCCGTATGCAATCAAGGGAGCCTACCGTACCCAGACACGTAGCAAAGAGAGGGTCGAAAGTAAGGAACGTGGCAGATCTTCCCAATACCCAATGGGGTATACAAAAAGTATATTACTTAAACCCATTTTAAAATTTAATTTTCTCATAAGCAAATTGCTTTCTGTACTACTTCCACACCCAGGTAAACCTACTCCCCAAGAAGAAAATGATTAACCCCTGATAGATTTGTTGTTGTTGTTTTTTCATTGTAAACATTTGTAACAGCAACGTGTTGCCGAAGCGGTCGAGATTTGCCTGCAAGCATGGGGCATACTAAAGCCGGAGTACACACGAGGTTTACAATCATAAAATGATTGCTAAACGTGTATGCCCGATGCAACATTTAATATATCTCTTTTGTGCAGAAATGATACTTAGATGTGTCTATGGCAAAAGGCGATTTTGCTAGTAAGTCCGCTATCGGACAATTTTAGATTATCAGCCAACATCGTCTTGCATTCTGGGTTACTGTTACAAGTGGTGGTGGTGGTGGTGGTGGGGTACACTCCGCAGGCGACGGGTGACGATGCACTCGTATATATCTTTCAGTGAGAAGGATCGCAGCTACACAGCTTCAGCCAGTCCCCAGTCTCAGCCAGTTGATGTGACTATATCCTCATCCACTGGTCACGACTGTGGAAGTGAAGATTTGGTCATTCGGGATTCCCAGGGTCTGCCACGTGACAGAGTGCGGGGGCAAGCTGATGCCGATATAGACACATGGAATCGTCGAGTCGTGTGCAAAGCATGGCGCCGCCACCGCTGTACAACCAGTCCTACCTCTTCTGCATGGACAGAGACTTGGGCTGGGGGAACAGAAGCTACTTCACTTTCTTCTCCGTTTTCAACCGCCAGCCAAGCTCCAGCCACATTGCGCCGGCACTGGAGGTTTTCTTCCTGCTGCTGTTCTTCCTGCTGTCCACTCTTGCCAACGGCCTGTTGTTCTACGCGCTGATCAGCAACCACCTGCTACGCACCGTCACGAACTATTTTATCTGCAACCTGACCCTGGCTGGCACGTGCTTCACGCTCAGCTGCCCACTCGTAGCCTACGTACGGATCACGGGCATGTGGACGCTGGGTAGCTTCGCCTGCAAGTCGGTCGTCTTCATCACGTAAGTCTTTAACTGCGGTCCATTGGAATTTCGATCCGTGCAGTTTGGTTTTGTTCCGTGTGCAGTTTCGTGATTCAGGGTTGGGCTGCATGAACCTTCGTAACTTCTCTTTCATGAGCATCTCCTCTTCCACGTTGTGAAAGTGTCTATAAACTCTAGTTGTTCTTCAAAACTTGTGGGGACATTATTTCGTAGATCTTAATAAGGCATGGGGACTTTAATCCATGGGGGGAAAACGGCATCTGAAACACGTTGTGAATTGCCCACCTCTTCTACAGCTTCCACTTACATTCTAAACTGTCTGTCTGGTCGTGGCAGCTTCGTGTGTGCCTTCGTAACAATCTGGACGTTGACCCTTATCAGCATCGACCGCTACACGTGCATCGTGCACAGCTCCAAGTACCGCATCTCCCCTCCCCTGGCCCTCCTGCTCATCGGCCTGGTGTGGGCCCTTATCTCGGCCGTCTTCTGCCCCCTGGCCATCTACTTTGTGGTGAAGGACTGCCCGTTCGGGCAGGGCCAGGTGGCCATCTGCACGCTGGGCTGGCCCAAGACAGACAGCGTCAGCTTCGTTGTCGTCTTCACCACCATCGCTGTTGTAGCAGGCTTCGTCGTCCCCATTATCATACTGATCTTCAGTCATGTCAACATCGCCATTAAGCTCCACAAGGCAGGTGTCCATTCTTCTATTTTTGTTTAAAGTCTTCTAATTGCTGACTTCAATATATACAGTTTGTTTAGTGAGTTATTGAACCTCTCGTCGTCTTCACGTTTGTATATGTTAATGACAAAGAAGAAAGAAAAAGAAAGAAGGTAAAAATTGTCAGATGTCTGCACTTAGGCCTATACCTATCAAATTTTACGATGACCAATGTTTATTTTGAGATGTTACAATAACTCTTGCCAGGAAAAGGAAATTAGTAAGTATATTTAATATGAAGTATGCCATTCAGAACTTTAAGTGCTGAATGACACCCCCTGCTCTCCTGCCGAAAAAAATCAAAGTTCGTATTAAAACCCATGTGCCAAAGTATGCACGCATCACAGTCACGATTTTAAGCTTTGGCATGTTATCTTCAAAGATGGTTTTTATCTTTCTTCTCTTCTTCCACGTAGGTAACAGCTTCCTCTCTACAACACGTGTGCCACCGCACGTCCGCGCACGTCGTGGGCGGCCTGGGGTCGCCCGACAAACAGGTTTCCATCAGGTCGTTCAAGCCAGTGGCGGCGGCTTCCGTTCTGGGCGGTGGCACCTTGGACTTGAAGCTGAGGAGAAGCCGGCGGGACATGCAGGTGGTGCGGACGCTGGTGTGCTTGGTAGGCCTGTTCTTCGTGATGTGGGCGCCCATCTTCACCGTCTTCGTGCTGCTGGCACTGGATGGCGTCCACGACACCATGCGTGTCTCGCCGCCGCTGTTCCTGGTGGCCATGTTCGTGGCCTACCTCAACGCTATCGTGAACCCCATGACGTACGGCCTGAGGACGGAGTCGGTGCGGACCTGTCTGAAGAACGTGTTTTGCAAGCGATATTTTCTGGCAGCGAGCAGATCCACCGGAGACCACGGTACAGCGCCTCCTGGTGGGCTGGCGGCTGGCACCACAGACTTATCCTGAGCATGCCCAATAGCCGCCAATTTTTTCCCCCTCCTCCTTGGACATGATCGAATACTGGGCTGGCTTGCATAAGCTTTTGTCTGATCTTCTCGTCATAAAACAGGTCGTAACTGTGTATTTTACGTGCGTTCGAACAAGAGATAAGAATGCGCATGCAATCTACCCCGAGTTCGTTCGCGTGTGGCAGGGAACCAGCTTTAACAAAAACATTTGTACGACAGAAGCGTCTCGTCTGAATGGAACTGTTCACACAGCAAGATATTATGGCCGTTAATTTGTGATTTCTGCCTGCCAGTGTAAGGCGAGTTCCATCGTCTGGTAACCCACCGTCAGCGACAGCCCAGTCATTCCAAAATGCTTTTTCAGGAAGCTAACGTTAAGGGCACAACAATCATTTAATCGATCTATTGTCTGTATGCCACGGCTGTAGATGCGACTTAAGAACAGTAAACGTAGTACTCAGGATGGATAGAATTGGAGAATGCCACCTTTCTGATGTCAAGTTTAGGATCTCCAAAATACCTCCGAGGCATGAGCTTGCTCATCTACCACGCTTGACGGAAACGTTAAACGCAAAAGCATTTTCTCTGAAATCCGCCAGGTTGTGGAATAGTGGCATGCTTTTGAGTGGCGAGTTGTCTTCATCTTGGAACGTCATGAGTAGACAGAGGACATTGACATTTGACATTGGTTTGATGATCAAACAAGTCTCTCACCTATGGATGGGTTGGTGATTAGTCACCAGGAGACAGAATGTCGTTCACTTTGCCACTAGAACAGCACGCACAAAGTCAAGGATAATAGATTCTGCGCAAAGAGTAGCTGCAATGTTTAACATGAGAATATATGTGTGTTGGCAGGGATGGTTGAGCGCATGATCATTATGTCAGGCATGTGTTCAAAGGAGTGACATCAGTTATACTAGTAGAAAAGAGAGCAACCTTTTGCAAAAATCACATTGAAGACTCAACACACCGTTGTAATCAACAAAATATATAATCCATCTTAGGCAATGCAAAAAATCTTTGGGTGATGTCCTTTCTTTCAGTCTTTCAGTTTTTGGCGCCTTGGACTCCACAGACCCAGGCATTCAGCCATCCAGGTAAACCTGAACAAGCGTTTACGCATGCTCATCTTTGACCCAGGCATTCAGCCATCCAGGTAAACCTGAACAAGCGTTTACGCATGCTCATCTTTGACCCAGGCATTCAGCCATCCAGGTAAACCTGAACAAGCGTTTACGCATGCTCATCTTCGACAAGGCCACAAGTCAGGCAGGAGATTCAGTTCTGAAACTTTTATTTCTTTTACTAAACTCTTACCAGTAATAGAAGTACAACTGATAAGTTTTCATGGATATTACATGTCACACAAATCTTGTTACAGCTTTAAAAATAAAATGGAACCAAAAAAAAAAACCATGCTGTTATTCTAAGGGGAAAAACCCAGACAAGACAAATAAGGCCAGGCAATTTTGAAAAATAAGATTGTAAGAAAATGAGAACTTCATTCCCTGTGTTTAAAACTGATGACGGTTGAAACAGGGATAGATGAGTCATTCTAATAAGGAATGACCGATGATGACGATGATGAGTGGACGGCAATTTTTTTCCTGTTTTTGATGAAGATTACCTCTCCTGTTTCAAGTACTGGCTGCTAACAGCCTTCCAACGAAGTATTTCGTTTCTAAGTGAATCACCAACCCTACCGTTATCTGGCATTCTTACCTTGAAAGAACTTTTATGGACATGTCAGTGATAAAAAAAAATAGAATCACCTAGCAGCTAATATGCTAGTGGCAGGTGACATTAAGCCACTACAAAGGCTGTAGATCTGGTCTGTTTGTGGCAGAACACAGAGCTTCTACCTGATGACCACCTGACACTTTGGATCTGCAGAGGAAGGTCACTGGCTGAAAATCATCCTGGTCTTTTTGGAAAGTTTTTGCCTTTTTCACATGAGAACTGTCAGACCTGCAGAATGTTAACGATGCAAACAAGGTGATAAAACCGTACTCTTTTCTCCAGTTACCTTCACCCAAACAGTAGCCAATGCACCCTGATAATATTGCTCACCTTCGAAGCTGGAACCTTTAAAATAGATGCATTTGCCTGACCATTTTTCAGCAAACATCTATCAGTGTCAATGCTGCCACTCATCAGGAAAACGTCCGTTTAGTTTTTGTCATGGTTATTTGGTGAAAAAATTCCCTTATGTGGCCCTTCATCCTTTGCTGATTGCAACAGATAAGCAGATGACAAATACTTGATGCTAGCTACTGAAAACTATCAAGCAAGGGTCCTCATATTGTGAGCAATCAATTATGTTTGAATGGAAACTGGACTATAAATCCTTGTGGACACTCAAATGCTAAACAGGTATTGCTTTATCCATCTTTTGTTTATACCATTCTTCAATTTTTGTTAATTTCTTTTGAATGTATTCTCATACTGTTCATTACTGAAAAAAATAAATGTATCTTCAAATACAAGCACAGAAGCACTATCAAACCTTAAAATAAAAACAAAATCAAACATAGCTCCCTCCCCCACCAATTTCTGTAATTATTTCCCCCAAACTGCAATCCAACCTTGGCAGATCACCTAGTACTGAGGAAAACATGATGATGACATTTCATGTGTAGGAAAACACTGCAGCTCACAAAAATGATGGAAGGACTGTTAGAAGTTTGTTCATTGGACCCAGCCGAGCTAGATACCCAGTACCTTCAACCAGATACCCCCACTCCAAAAACAAAAGCCAGTCCAGTACCTTGCAGCACTTGCTTACCTGCAAGAAATTCTCAGAGGTCATATAGTGGACAAGACCACGCAGACAGTGCAGGAGAGAATACTATAGGGTTGAGGGTATGCATACATGTTAGTGGTGGTGTGCATATGCACTCTGAGCCAGTCGTTCTGGTGTAAACCAATGGGTGGCTGGCTTGTGTAGCGCCCCATGATGACACTCAAACACCAGGCACAATTGCTACCTGCAGCATCACTACAAAGCTGCAGTGGCTGTAGCAGTGACAGCAAGGTCAGGGGCGCTGGCCGAGACATCCACCAAGAAAAATATACTGCAGTTCTGTTTAGCTGCTCTAGCATCAAGAGAAGGCAGGTTGATTTCACAACTTCCCACAGATGAGTTTTGTGTGTGCGTGCGTGTTCACGTACAGTCACATTTCTATAACCCAATCTGATAGGAAAACGCAGCATGCATTTTCAAGTGTGTTACAAGTACTCTCTGCTGCCAGATGAGGATCAGATTTTCCTTTTGGCTAATAGTTAAAATTTTCTTGAAAGAAAGAAAAAAGACAAAAATAAAACACAGGTGATGAGCTGAAAAAATGCTGTAGCCAGAATGTGCAGAATGTTGATGAACAGGTTGCAGATAGCCACTACTGCACTAATTCTGTGGCCTCCCCGCCCATACAATCAACACCCATTGGTTTTCCTGCTGTACCCTCAGAAGAAGCCAGAAGCTAGCAATATTGAACCATGGCCAGAATGTGATTGTGTAATACACACAGTCTTCGAAAACTGAAAATGGATCAGTTTTGTCAATGTAACGTGTATTCACATATACTTGGGGAAACAGACTACATTACAGCCGCCCTCTGCTTCCAATCACACCTTTGCTTTAACAATTTTCCCAGCGTACTCTTTAAAGTTTAAAATTACAAGTTTTAAACAATCTACAATCCTTCACAGAATTAAAACATCCTTCATCCTGCTCAACTCATTCGGCAAAACTTGTGATGTTTGTGCCTGTCAAAACACAATCACAACTGTTCAAGATGTCCAGCATGTATTCCCAATCACAACAGGTACAGTGCATGTACAAACCGCATGTGTGCATGCAAGTTTGTGGTGTATGAAATTAATCACGATATTAAAAACAAGCTAATGCTTGGTTCGTACAATCTATAGTTAAGAATTCTGACAAAAAATGAACAAATGCTAATGGGCTTTCTATACAGTGAACCTCAACTATTTTCTTTCTTCAAAGCACATATTGGTAATTCCACTCAAACGCTGACTTCATTCGCAAAATGTAATGCAAGCAGGTGCTCATGCAAGTCACATGAAGCATGGCACATCACACAAAATCATGGCTAACAGCCATCACTATCACGCAAGCATGCCCACACTTAATCAACAGTGCCACACACCAAGTTCTGCTGTTCTCTGTGATGCTGAAAGCCACCTTGGGCTTCCTGTGGCAGCCCCATATTCATGGTCTTGCCTGCCTCTTGGCAGACCCTTCTGCATGGGAATGTGTAGCTGTGATATTACTTTTCACCTGACTAATAATATATTTAAAAGTTTTCATATCACAAAATGCTCTACATCTTGCCATTTATCATCAATTCTAACAATTATGAATCATTTCTAAACCAGGTATTCTTTTGAGCTACATCAATTTGTTTTGGGGATTTAAAAAAATGAGTCCAAATTTGTGATCACAAAAGAACTGCATATGATCATGTCAAAGTGGGTTGGTAAAAAGATTTCAACTGAGGATATTCCACACTTTGCAATATTCCTCTCAAAGAATGTGATCAACAGAAGAACACAATCAAAACAAAATTCTGCAAACATTATGTAGCCAAGGGAACACTTCACTGTTCTTTCGGTGGGATTAAATGTGTTATGGGTGGTATATGAACACCACAATACTACATCACATTAATTAGTTCGGCTACTGGTTGCTGGGCTCTCAACATCACAGATAAGAAGACAAGCAACAAATTACCAGCTTGTCCTAACTTGAAAGTAAAGAAGTGGGAGTTCAACTGTGTGACATAATGCAACAAGAGGCTGCATCAAGAGTCAGCAGGTGTTTGCTGGGAGACAGAAGGCCAGCAATAGGTTGTCTCCTTAGTATTGTACAACTGTTGGAATTGTGAACAGATGTGCAATTCGTGCTATAGCTAATAAAGTCCATTTCCAGAATAAAATTTAAGAGGAGAACTGCAACATTATTTAAAGAAATTTAAAGCAAAGGCCCAATACCTCCGCCTTGTGGTCTGCCTGGAAAGCCAGAATGGACCGCTTCACCAAATGTCATGCACTGGTAAGGATACTTTACAGTAACTACAAACTTTTATCAACTTAATACAAAATTCTGTTAGAAAACACAGCCTTATCTGCACAAGTTAAAAAAAATATAAAACAAACAAAAACCACCAGCATTCACAACTCTGGCTAAATTCATGCTCCATTCCTCCAAAAGCAACCAATATTTTGTGCACACAAAGATGGCTGTTACATTTTGTTCACCCCTTCTTAGCAAATTTCTTGGTCTGGGTTCTTGAGCTCCTGAATACTTATTTGCAACAACATCCTGTGGTCCTTTTCCTTGTTTTTTTTTTAAATCTGTCATCTGCATGTGTGTTGTCAGAAGTTTTTATTAAGCCAACTCCTAGCATTTCCCTGTTGAGCTATGGCCAGTTTTATCAGCAGTCATCTGTGGGTGAAGACTGCAAGTAGGGTAGGACTTATAAGCAGAATTAAAATCTCACACATTATTGTGGTGCTAGTCAAAGCTATTTTTAAGAACTATTGATAAAATTCTTTTATTAAAATACTATTTTGATATGTCTGCTTTGTTGCATACGTATCATGCACATTTCATTATCAAAATGTCATCTATGAATGGAAATGCATGGTTTCATCACTGCAAGTGCTGTTATGTCTTCATGTGACAAATGAGTAGATAAAAAAAAAATCTATGCTTTGTCACACTGCTATAGGGGCTTTTGAATGACCTGAATGTTCGTAGTGCTGATAAAGCTGCCCCCATTGCCTGTTACAAACACCTGCTGACTCTAGAACAAGGTAAAAATTTCTCCTTTGGGTTTACCTTCAAGATATCATTCCATATTGTACTCACTAAAAAAAAAAAAGATGCATCCATGGAGACTATTAAGGTCAGATGTGTGCAAATAAGATGTGCCCAGCACCGACACTTAGATAATAATAATACAACTGAAACATCCACAAATTAGTACCCAATAAAGCACTACTGACACCCCCAACACAAACCGAAGCACCAGAGTGACTATCACAAACAAAAAGCAAAACTCTTTCCGGCTGCCAAAATATTGTGCACTAAGTCAAGAATATACAAGCTCAACAATAAAAATATAATCTCTAATATTTGGCATGGCAGCATCATGGTCAACAGAATCCAGGTGGTTCCATCACCAGCTTTCATGCTGGCATTTCATTAAATTTGCACATTTCACTAGTGATCAGCATTACATTTCTCTGCTAGTCACCAAAAGCCAACCTTTTCCTCTTATTTCTTCAAGATACAATTTTAAGAATTAAGAAATCCAGAGATGCAAATTTCTATTTTCTGTACCCTACAGCAAAGCCATAATATACTCTCTCAACTAGGTAGAAGGCTGCTTGTGTACAATCAAATGCAACCTCCAGCACCCAGCTCACATATCCCAGCACTGTACAGGCAGGGTCAGTTTGTTCTCAACACATTTACTTTTGTCATGAATGAGAAAGTCCAAGCCTTCATTTTCAAGCTGAGGTAAAGGGAATAGAAGAAACCATTTATGCAAACTTATCAAGACTGAATGCCTACCAAAAGAAACCACTTTTGTGGCAAAACAATTCCAGAAAAACGGGAGAGAATAGGCCAAACTCTTCTAGCAACGGTCTCCCAAATGACAGTTTTATCCCTGAGTGATCTCCCCTGCACAACTAAGCCTTCACAGCTGAAACTTGCAGATAGAACAGGTTGTGTGAGAAAGAGTGACTCGTGTGTGCACATGCATGCCTTTTATATGCACATGCACCTCTTGCAAACATGCATTTCGTAAGTGGGTCCTCCCATTATAAAACTGATGTGAACATTTCTGACCCAGACGCCCAACATTTTTTCACTGTAACAATTACACCATTTCCTTCAAAGACTCATTCTTTCAAAAATCCATACGTTTCCTCTGAAATTAAAGAAAAACCCACAAGGGCAATCATCACAAGATCCACGATTAGGTACTGCTGAAGGCTCATCTCTGTAATGGGCCAAACAGTTAAATGCTCTGTACAAATGTTGTAAAGGCTAGAGACCATTCTGTTCCTGTCCATGGTCAATGACTCTCTATCTGCTCCAGATCTAGGTCGGCAAGAGGGAAGAACCCCCCACCATCATCCTCTCTCAGGTCTCTATGGCAACTACAATTACTTTCATCTTCATCACACTCATCCTCTTCCTCTTCACCCAGCAGCTTGACTGGCTCTTGGATGTCAATGCCACTGGACACTTCGCTGTCTGCCAGTGTGTCAGGCAGACGCATGCAGGCTCCACTATCCACCTCGGAGGTTCCTTGGAAAGCTGCCTGCTCAGAGGCCTGCGGAGTGGCAGGTAGTTCCGTATCCCGTGGCGAACTGGCAATAGGCATAAGTCCCCCAACGCACATGTACTCCATATCTGAATGCCACCGTGACTTCTGGAAACACACCAATATCAGAAAGACATCATAGAAAACTGATTTGCTGATTATTTTTAAACTGCCCTGTTATTCCTGTCTTTTGCATTTCTTAAAAAGACACACTTTACTATCATTATTTTCCAAGGAAACTTTGTTTTGATCAGACTTAAGGACAAAGCACTCAAGTCAACTGAGAAACAAATGAAAACTTACCTAACCACCACACACAAACACATGTACAGCCCAAAGGGATTAATTAGCCCTTGAATTAGCCTGAGCAAATGAGCAATGTCTGACTGACAATGTCTGAATGTCTAATCTGAGCTCACTATCAAGGCTTGACGAGTAGGAACAGCATTTGGGCACCCCTTTTAATCTTAGTCATTTGCTATTATGTTTTCACAACTTTATTATGTTAATTCCATTATAAGTGTAACTGAAAATCTAACTATGGAGATAACATGAAAAAATATTCATACAAGCATTCTTGTACAGCACAAAGGCTCAGACATGCTCTCACTCCCTGGTGAATAACTACTCAAATCTAGCCAGATTTTCCAGCCAGAAATATTTAATCCTTTTGAAGTCATTAACATAAAGCAATGTTCCCAGCTTACTAAATAAGCAATACCCATGATAGAAAATGGATTCATAAGCTTATAAAGATATGTGGGACCAAATGAACATGAAATAATTTCTTGAAACCAATTCCTATTACAAGATTAAATTTTGTAAGGGTGATCAGTAAATAAAGCACTCATGCCTGAGCAAATGAGTAGTTCCACTCCCTTCATTAGCTCTGCTTTTCAGCTGACGGTACAAAGCATACAAGTAAGCATTGATGCCCAAGCAGGCACAGCAATACTTCCCCCATAACACACACAAAGAAAAGTCAGGTCAGGCCACCCTCCCACCCCACCTTTCTATTTATCTTTTCCTTCACTTGCTTGCTGAGTGATGCTCTGAGCAAGGAACAAAGCTAAACTGGGCTGTCAGACATAAATAGATTGTTGTGGAGGATGCCACATCTGCCAAAGACATGTATGCAAGTTAAATGTCCTCTGACATCTCTCTTCCTCCTCCTTGTAATCCTAGTTTCTTATCTGATTTCCAGCATGTGTTCTCAATGCAAGCTCTCCCCAAATTCCAAGAGACCCCAAAGATAAGTTAATCAATGATGAAATGTGAATGCAGCAAACCATTGGTAGCATAGGACAAAATGAAATGTGCAGGCAAATAGAGGCAAAGAAAATTTACCTCAGTGTGCCATGCCATCATATATGCATATACATGTAGATAGCCTGGGTGTGTAAGCAGTGATGACATGCATACTTAGCCTTATGCACATGACCACCACTGACAGACTACTAGAAAATTCTCATGCTGTGTTGGTACCTGAATATCCTGAGCTGGGGTACTAGTCTGCGAAGCTGCATTTCCAGGGTATGCAGTCTGCAAGAAAGTAAAGAACAGCTATCAGTCAGACTGCAACTATCTTTAACAACTTAATGGTACTGCTCCTGGTTATTCAAATGTTTTAATATGTGGTGTAATTTTTTTTTAGTAACTGTTACTTGTTTCTGTGGAGAACATGGAGTTTAAATTTACTTTTAAATTATCAAGTCCCCTTTGATCAAAAACAAAATAACACCCCTCCTCCGAAAAAAACCTCATGAATTGTCAGCAATGGTCAAACTGGCTACATGCACATTGTTAAGATTCCTTTTTTTTTTTTTGTTAGTTGTAGTTCTTAATACTTGACTGCATGCATCTACTTACATATTTGAAATTCTAATTTGAATATTCTAATGTGCAGTACACCCACTCCAAGCAAGCATACTTAACTCCCCATGCTTGCTCAGACACTCAAGTGACATGATGGAAATTTATCTGTGTTTGGCTGACAGTAGGGGGAGAGAGAGAGGTGGATGTTATATTATGGCTTTGTGTCGGCAATTAGAAATTACCAAGTTACATTCAACCAGTCCTTACTGCAGCCCATGTGCATACTTTTATCATCTCCCTGCCCCCCCCCCCCCCAATCCACAATCCACCCCTGGACAGACACTTTCTGGAAGCTATCACAAAGTTGCTCTGAAATGTTTGCTAGGAGAAATCTTCATTGTGAGCTGTCAAGATATGCATGAATATATAAAAAAAATACTGTATATGGACATACAGGTAAGAAGTTGTTGCATCCTGCCATCTGCTTTAAACCACAAGTAACAAAGTGTAACATAATCCACTCAAATTACCCTCACAGACTTGTGCCAAAAATGACTTCACAAACTGAACACAGCACTTCATATTACAAGTACTTGCTGGTGGACAGCAGGACAAAAATGGAAGTAGAAGGACATGGAAGACGCTGTAGTCTACTGAACACTGTGCGCTGGCAGCAGAGACTTAAAAATGGCAATCGATATGCTGAACATTCTAGCAGCCCCCTAAAAGGTGTAACTGCAGAAGCCACACAGCAGACCTGTGACGGCTGTTGAGCCTGGAGAGAAAGTTCAGGGTGTGGCCGTCAAAGGCAGGCTCTACAGCTGTGGCTCGCTGCCTGCTGCTGACTCACGCCTGACCACGGGTGCTGGACAGGGACACGACCCAGCTAAAACTAAAGCCGAATGATACAGACTGGAGAAGCGCAAGCGACGGTAGGGCTGCGAGGTCACTTGTGCCACTAACATTTCTAATCTGTCAATTCGCC
This sequence comes from Lanistes nyassanus, assembly GCA_004794575.1. Classification (NCBI taxonomy): domain Eukaryota; kingdom Metazoa; phylum Mollusca; class Gastropoda; order Architaenioglossa; family Ampullariidae; genus Lanistes; species Lanistes nyassanus. Next base: position 199,776 of record SMGT01005560.1, read on the forward strand.
TCTGGCACATGCATGTCCCCCCTTTTCTACGTTTTGGTATGCTATCCCATGCTCATCTTGGGCTCGCCACAACAAAAGCTGCTGCAGCTAATATCCGTGAACGATTGCAGCGCGCTCTTCCCGATAGTCCTGTATCGGCGTGCCAAAGCCATCGATTTCTGACGGGTGGTGGGGGGAGCTCTTCGCGTTGACGGTCAGATACTGTACGGGGAAACAAGACAAAGAAACAGGCCCAGGTTATAAACATAGTTTCAGCTTTCTTTTGTCCCTAATGTGGCGAGTGGAAAGTGCTGACTTCCTACTTCGTTTCTCCGTGTGTGTGTGTGTGTCGGGAAAGGGTAGGGGGATACTTGAGAACTCAAAGCAACCCTTCGAGCTCCCGCGTTAGCAATAGCTGGCCATGCCAATGACATTCATTTGTATTTATATTTCCTGCCATAAATTGTAGTATCAAGTGAACATTTAATAAGCTGGAGCACTGACATCAAGGTACATGTAGATCTACATATGGCTGTCCGTTATTCATCGAGTCGAACGACCTAGGTACACTGATCTATAGAGGGGTTTACGTTGATGTCATCAGACGCCATGTTGGCTACCAATACCTGGAATATAACGTACCAGTCAAATGTGTTTATACTTTTCTGCAAAAATGTCAGTTCCATTATTCTTAAAGTCATTAGAAATGAAGGTAAAAAGGACCAGAGGCGGTGCTTTCTTTTACAAAAGCCAGCTACTGCACAGCTAGCACGGCGTCTTGTGCAGTTTTGACTAGTAAACCCTTCATGGTCGCGGTAAGAATTACCTAAACGAAGTGAAAGACCTCTATACCCTACCCAGAAGATGCCACCAGCCTGCTGCAAGTTGTACATCAGCATTTTCGCAGCGATTCCAACCTACCATGTCACCGAACATGCACTTATTCCATGCTTTAGTTTGTCTGTACACTTGTGCCATGTGGGTTTCTGATGCAAAAACTACACACGATACACTCACCCATCCTCCACC
>SMGT01005560.1:200809-212921 GCA_004794575.1 Lanistes nyassanus
CCCCCCCCCCCCCCCCCCCCAGAAAAACGAACTTAACCATTCTCGCATTCCACACTAAAACACGAACACTCGACTACCTTAAGAAAGGTTATTAAGCTACAGTACTGCATGATAATAAAAGCGCCTACGGCCACATCGAGAACCAAGCAGTCAACACGCACGCTAGCCTCCCGTTTCTCCAGCGCCCATTTCGCTGGCGCAGTCACGCGCGTCGGGAGGAAAATAATTTTCTTTTGATAGTTCCATAGGTTTTGTGACTCCAAGTCGCAATAAGATCAAATACTAAAACCGGTACTGCGTGCTCGAGTACACACAGGTATTTAGCTGGAGTCACTCTCCAGCTCTCTGTAACTTACTGGGCTGCTTTACAGTTGTTTACAATCTATCTCTGGGGCCCCTGCGTGCACATATACATTAGGACGGGCACCGTCACAATCACCTTGGCTGTTATTTTCTGAGCACACAGAGTACGTTGGCTGCCCTTATTATTATTTTATTTTTTAAGCTCATCATAGTTTACCGATTTACAGGTGCCCTCCCCTTTCCTTCGCACCTTCTGGCACAGTCTGTGCTGCTTTGTCAATAAAAGTACCCTGACCAAAACCGGTCTGACCTGCACGTCGATCGTCAATATGCAAAAATGCTTGCCTAAGCTAGTCCCCTCTCTCTTTCTCCCCCTCCCCCACCCCCACTAATTCTCCCGCGATGCTTTCAAGGCGTCCGGACGATATCATGGAGAAGGAACTCTTATGTTCCACAGATTTCACGCGGTCGTGAGGGCGGCCTCCGGGACTGCTTGGCGTCTGATTCGAGACAAAGACAGCGGAAGTCGTGCAGCCGTCACATCTGCACGTGCTGGCGTCTTCTGCAGCCTGGAAAAACGCACAGGAGTGGGAAGAATTTTGTGCCGGTGCTTCTACTCGGGCCACCCCATCTCCACGCAGCCCGTTGTAAATACACTGCACAGCTGCAGCGATATTTGTACTGGCACGTGGACACGGTCACGTTTCCTTTCCGCTCCTTTTATGTTTGTCGTGACCTGTTTGTGCTGTGTGTTCTTCCCTGCCGACACGATAATGCCCCGAGATGTAAACTTTTGTGTACTGCAGTAATTGGCCGCTCAGCTTCTTTGTGGTTATCACAGTTTTTCTCCAAGAAGCAGTCATTAGTTTAATATTTAAATGGAAACTTGGACCCNNNNCCCCCCCCCCCCCCCCCCCCCAAAAAAAAAAAAACCAGCAAAAACCCCAACCCACCAACAGAAAAGAACGGCCACGTTCATCAGAACTGGACGAAATCTTCTGTGCTGAAAAGTTTCGCTGCAGACCTGGTTAACATAAGGTACAGAAGAAATTTCTACACAGATGTAAGACATTGTTTCATAGGGTTCAACTATTAACCAAGTCTTCATTCATGCTGTTCAGCCATGTAAGACCGAGGTAACATCCATAATTAACATCCATTCTTTAAACCAAGGATTCGTTGGAGCTGCAATCTGCTGGTACATTCACCTCTGACGCCCCATTGGATGTGAAAAAGGCAACTTGCTGAGTAACAACAGCAAGGACGTTTTGGGGAGAAGAGGGTGTATGGCTTATGGATGTGTGGAAACCCATGGACTGAGTGTAGAAAGTCCAAGAAAATCCACTTGATAAACTGCATGTTTTCAAAGGATAGGTGGTAAGACAGTTCTCCATGAATATGACATCAACTCTTACCAATTTCTTTGTTACCTTTTGAATTTACCCCAAACCACTACATGTACTTTTCTTAAAATCACAAACACCTTTTTGAAATATATTTTGTATTAGGAAAGATTCAGTTACTTTTTGTGTCTGCTCTCAGATAAGGTTGATAAAACATGTTTTAAGTGGCAGGGGTCTTTTTTTATTTTAAAATCTGTCACACATATGGTATAAGTGCTATCACATGAGCACCCTCCATTCGTCACAGAGTCCTCCAGTACATTAGTTTGGACAGATTCCCTCCCCAACAATCTGCCTAACCACTCCAGATCCTGTGCACAGGCTGTTTATCAACCCTCTCTAGACTCCTGTTACTAATCAAAGTCTTCTGGACAAGTCACTACACTGGCAGAACTAATGCCTTCCAACATAGACTACCTCTATTCCTTGCCAAGCCCCCCCCCCCACCTTCCCTACCACCACCACCATTCATCCGAGCAAACTGAACAGCCAGTGGTAACTAGTCATTAAATTTATGACTGTGTTGAGCACAGTGAAACACATGAGTGATTTACTTTTTGATGGTTTCAAAGATGCTAGCTGCACATATCAATGTTTTATTAAAACTGATGGGTGGGACAGGGCCAGGAAGAGAATGGTCTCTTAAAAACCCTTATTTTGTCATTTATTTTTATGAACTGTGTACTGCCCAGCATGCATGAACTGCTTCTACTCAATTCTCTCTCAAAAATCATGTCTAGACTGCATTCAACAACACCATATTGACTTCCTTACGTTGGTCTTAAGGCTAGATACAGCAAGGCTCCCACTAGCTACCAGGACCACAGAAAACAAGCTGAACATTTCTGAAAAGTCTTTATACAAAACTACAATACAGAAGGGGAATGAACCGATAATTTTAATATCAAATTTGAATACCTCAGGAATATTTCCATTACGTTTGTGATGGGGGCAGCCATCACGGGAGACGGTTTTGGCCATCATGCCAGTGAGGCACTGTGTCATCTTCCAGCGTGCTGTGCTAGGCTCACTCTCTTTAAACGTTTCTATATCCTTCTAGGATAGTTGCCAATACTAACAACTAACATATTAGGATTCTACTCGATATATTCTTCAAGTAGATACTAAACTCACCCAGCGTCTTAATAGATTAGGTTAGTTTGTAGGCATATTTCTTATCTTTTTCTATTCACATTAGCTAGTTTAAGTGCCTTTTAACGTAACTATCTTTATTTCCTTCTCACACTACTTAACTTTCCTTAACACTAACAGGAAGAGCAGAGCGCACTCTATCGCATATTTTCATGTTCGAGTACATATATTCTTTGTATTTGTAATCTTAAGTCTTGTGCGTGTAGGAAACACAAATTTTGGCATTCACGGCATGTACGCTGGCTTGCTTCTGCTGGCCCCGACGGTGCCCCCGTTGCGGTTCGCGCCCTACCCGATAAAAGTGGGGTACGGACCGGGCAAAGAGAGAGATGAAGGGCAGAGTGCAATGGGGAGACGAACCATGTAGGCAGAGCATGAGCGAGCAGATCGGAACGGGCAGGCTCTCAGAGCGACCCTAGCCGTCGGGTAGCGGCAGCAGTAGCGGCCCCAAATAAACCTATGTACAAGACGAAAATCTGCCTTTGTTGGGAAGAGAGAGAGAGAGGAGAGAGGAAAACTTAGGGAGGGAACCTGCTCCACTACACGTTAATGTAGAAGAAAAACAAGTGACTGCTCCTTGGAGGAAACCTCTCTTACTCACTGTCCTTTGGTCATTCTCCTGGCATGCAGCCCATGCGCCACATCTACTTCAGCTAAGTCTTTTTCTTTTTCGTTTTTTCGTCGTCTTTGTGTTGTCCTGATGAAGGGGTAGTGCCCCAAAACATGTAGATTGTCTTCGTCTTTGTCTTTTTTTAGCTTGGTCCAGTTCCCTTGTTTTAACGTTAATGTAGGGAAATTAGTCTAATAAGTAACAGTGCCATAATCTGTGAGAGACAGTTTGTTGATGGCATACATCTGCTGAAAGCATGAGTGCTCTATCCCAAAAAAGATTAACTCTGGCTGTGAAAGTGTTAAAACATATACTTAGTTGACATGAAAGACTAAATCCTGGATGTGAAGGGTAAATATTGCACAACAGCCTGTTTAAACTAGTTTATATGGTAATGTGATTAACGATTTATTTATGCCACTGATTGATTCTTATGATGGATTTTGTTTGGACTTTTTTGCTCACAATGCTCTCGTTATATTTTTGAGGATCAGCAACCTTAGGAGCTAATTTTATGGTATCTTTCAGGTAAGGAAAGTCATACTCATCGGAAGCTTTTTAAAATTTAAAGGTGTGGGAAAAAAAGTTTGTTGCCAGTGTGTTGTATCGAAAGGGATAAAGACTTTCTGTTGTAATGAAGAATGCAGCCAGTAGACTAAATTACAAAGCTACCTTCCATGTGTTTACATCTCAAATCCACAGCTGAACCTCTAGTAAGTGCTTATAATGTGGGTACTTCTAGGTAATCTACTGACTTCTGAGGTGGCATGTGCTCCTGCCTGCACCCAGCTTTGTTTACAGTCTAAATCTACTACATCTACTGCTGGGTTCAGTGCTATGACCTCAGTGCAGTTAACCAGTAAATTTCTCTGTCTTTTAAAAAAAAAACTTTTTGTCTCCCCCCCCCCAAAAAAAAAATCAACTATTTGCTCAGTACGATGGTAACATGAACCCCTCCACTCCCCACCACACACACATCCACACTAATGTAGCATCTTCACCCACCTCAGTCATTTTGTGGAAGTCCAGTGTAGGTCGTTCTGTATCCCGCCTTCGTTTCTTCCCACTTCGACGATCATGCAGCACGCATGGCTGTGAATGGCACCGTGGAATCTTGTTGCGGCAGGGGGACAGCGGGACCGAACCAGCGCCCATCACACAGGGGGTTGAACCAGATGTCAAGCCTGAAGACATGTGTTCCTCAAAGGACAAGCTGCGGGACTGTAGAGCATCACAGCACAGGCGTCCAGGTGAGCTGTCGAGCCAGGGGGCACTGAAGCAAGAGGACGCATGGGACCGCAAACTGGCAGCTGATGATGGGCGTGGGACTGGAGAGCAAGGTGGCGTCTGCAGGTCAGAGGTCGTGTCTCTGCCACTATCTATGCTCAATGGGGATGGTGCCACAGGCAGGCCATTGCCCAAACCCACCATTGTACAGCCACTGCCACCAGCGCACACACCAGGGATGTGGCCAGCAATCTTAAAATCTCTGTGAAACCGGCTGCATGGCACCACGGGCAGTGCGTTTCCCAGACTGCGGGCATCATCATGAAGTGAAGGAATAGAGAAGCCAGCAGGCGAGTTCATGTTCTCTTGGCAAGCTATGTAACCACTGCCATTGCCACTGGGCAAGGTAACCGGAATGAGACACCGAACTCGTGCGGCCTCCACCTGGGGCGAGGTGGACATCCCCCCTGCTCCCACTGGTGGGTTGTCGGCAGAAACCGACAGTGAACGGCAGTGCTTCTTCTTGGGTGGGGCCAGCAACATGGCATGGCCGGCATCACAGACTGGACGGCTGTAAACGGTGCGGTTCTTGTTGTAGCGGTGGGTGGCCATGGAACCAGATGGGCTGCATGTGTGTCTTTGAAGCAGGTTGGAACCTGGTGCCATGGTTCCAGACATATGCACATGGGAATGGGGACAGGGTGGTGTGGCACCAACACCTTGCCTGTCACGGCTGGTCTGCAGATCTTTGTTTTCACCATCGAGAGACATCCAGACATTTTTACCTGAGAGAACAAACAAACAAAAAGAACATGAAGTACTGTTTCCATTACATGTGCACAGCAAACACAACAAAGCTATATGTACAACCAATGTCAGGTTTATTTTTTATGGTCTCTGCTACAATTTCACACATATGGAGCTAATTTACCTTCAATTTGAAGGGCACCATCTCTTGGTACCTGCAACAATAATAAAAGCTTCTGACTGAAAATGCTACACAAAGGGGTGGGTGGGGGAGAGATCAGAAAAATCTCAATACAAAACAAAGAACTTTAGGCATACATCCAATGCATCTAGAGCCCAGACAAACCTTCATATCAAACCAAGGTTCCACAAAATAATTATTTCCGCATAAAGAATCAATGCCATCGCTGTCAGCCAAGCTAGCCTATCCCACCCAACCCATCTGTTTAGTTCTCTTCCTGGTGTCCCATGATTTTTAAAACTGTGACCATAAAGAGTCTGCAAGCCCAGTGCTGATGTCTATTGCCTGCTTGCATCAGAACATACTAAGAACTTGGATCTACTCAGGACGTTAATATTTAATGCCACCTCGCCCTTTACAAATGACATCTAACTTAACCTCATTGTACAGGATTGCCCCAAGTTGTGACATCTCTCACTCCTGAAGAAAAACTCTGCTACAGGTTGAGCTCTCTCAGACATGTTTAAAGAGGGCAAGGGGGATGGGGGCTGTTTGTCAGTATTTGCAATAGGTCTGGTATCGGGGTAACCCAGGACCAACCTCCATGAGGCTCAACCACCGACTTTCCCTGTATAACCCATTCAATAAATCACGGGCTAACATCTATAACTATGTCAAACGTTTACACCTCACAGGGTAAGGTACGCGCAAATCTGGGCCTGCAAAAGCCAGAAGCCTTCTTTAAGACGATCCGCCATTAACCAACATCGTGCCTTCTGGCTTGGTAATAATGTGCAGCCCTCTCCTCTGTAATTGCTCGCACACAAACTCCACAACACTTCGCTGTATACATGCGCTGAACACTGGATAGTCGGACAGCACGCAGTCTCTTTAAAAAGCATACCAATCTGATCTCACCTCCACCATCAACAAAAGTTCGCATGGCGCAGTGGTTGATCGATCCTCATACCACGGCTGTCCTCTGCCCCCCCCCCATCCGCCCCTCGCTCCGTCCCCACGAAAGAAAAGTGGGTCAACCTTCTTGCCGGCCAAGGTCCTCAAACCCAGCAAAATGACACGAACCGTTTGGGTGGTAGAAGGGTGAAAGTGCGTGCGCCTCCATGCGTGGGTGCTTGCACGCGAGATCAGAACTGCGCCTTTAATACAGTTGTAAGCAGCCACCTCAAGACGACAATAAAACACACCTCATGTGCTTCACCAGGCAGAGAATCGTAGACTCTCTTGACGTGGCGGCTTTGAATGTAGCGGGCAAAGTGAAGGCGAGTCTTGCTGAGGCGAAGAACGCAACTAATGTAACTGACGTCACCGCCCACCCCTAACTTCGCGCTCGCCCAACCCTAGCCTCCCACTCTCCCTCGCCCACGACAGACACTGAGAGACCAACGTACACCTTCAAGCGAATTCTACAGACCGCAGACATTATCATACGTCTTCACTACACCCGCAATTTCAAACTGCAGAACACGGTAAAAACTACCGACGAAAACAAGACAAAATAAATCATGAAAACCTGGCGACCACTTCAACTCCCGCCCTCCTCTCTCCTACGTTGCCTGCACCAAGGAATCTAGAAAATGATAAGTACAACCTTGTTCCCACACCAGTCTAGACTAATGTACGCCAGCAATGCATACTGTTTCTGAACGTGGCACCTAACAAAAACTAACCCATTTCCCTTTTCTCCCTCTTCCCCTTTTAAACCTATTACAACTTGTTTCCTTCCATCTTTCTATCCTTCCAATTTATTCCATTCCGCTCTCCCTTTCTTTTATCGTGGCGGCTCTATGTAAGGAGGAGGTGTATGAATATTGTGAACCACGCAGTTCAGTGCACCAGATTTTTGACACTATTCCACTTCTCCATGGAGGACGTTGACACCGTACAGTCCCACACCACATGCACGTCTAGCGGCCGAAGTGAAGGTCAGGTCCCGTCTGCGCATGCTGCACTCCGAATGCATCACACTCGCGACATGCACTGATGGACGAACGTCACAGAGAAAGGGGTCGCGCTCTGCCGTACGGGAAGGCATCAAACCAGCTGCAGCTGTATAAATGCAAACGGGCGGTCCTGACAATAAATGACGCGAAGTTAGAATATGAACGAGCGCATCCGCCACTAGCATATGATTTCTGCTGGGACCATCAAAAGCCGCCTTTATAAGTCATACCAAAAACTGTGCTCGTCCATCTTCCGTTCGTAGTCTTTATGACCACCATGCACTAAGCGCCAACAGCGGAGATCGTCAGCAACCCCCCACCCATGCTTGTACCGTCGGAGATAGGAAGCATTGAGGTGGTTTTGTTCGCGTCGTCTGACGATCTTTACTTGGGATACCTACCGCGGGATGGCTATAATGCACAAACATCGTGGTCAGAAGCCCGACTGTGCTTTAACACCTCCCCCCCCCCTCCACAAAAACCCCAAAATAAGCCAAACACAGCTACACGTACCTCGAAAATGGGTCCCACTCATACATACTACGGAACACGTCACGTTCAGCAGATGACCATGGTGGCGATGACGATGACAGCTCTTATCGACACACTTCCTGCCACAGTATTCGTGGACACCCATGTAAGCTCACCATCACTGCTAATCACACCGACAATGCCGTCCATCTAATCTACCCCATCCCTCTCAGTCCCCGTTCACACAGACAAAAACTATGTATGCAGCCATGATGCAAATTTGCAATATGGTCAGCTAAATGTAGGCATCTCTCTCGTGCACGATGCATTAGGACACTATATAATACAGTAATACAGACTGGCAATTATTTGGCAAGTATGCAACTACAACAGATAACGCCTGAACAGAGAAACTCTGGCGCACACCGGGGGGTGGGGGGCAATGGGAACAAACTTATTGCACAACCTTCGTGCTCTATCACGTTTAACAGGCGCCCTGTCAAGTGCAAACCCACTATCCTTCAGTTTCCCCAACTGCTCCGCTCGTATTTCAAGAAGCAGGTTACTATGAGGTCTCCGGGGCTGCGCACAGCCGACGAATGAGCAGGAAGTTGCTTCTGATTTGATCATCTGACGGTGCCATGGCTGCCATCGCTCCCAGTAGGCATTCTCCGCTGCCCTTATAATGAGTCTGATCTTGATGTACATATATGGACGTACTTGATGTAACTACATGGACATACGCGATCTAAATATATGGACGTATTCAACGTTAGCTACACGGAATAAAGCGGGTAAAAAAAAATCCTTTCAGAAGCACTCCAGATGTCCTTTAGCACAATTTGTTTACACGGCTGTATGCTTGTTGTGGTGTGGCCTTTGTTACTTGTCGACTCAACGCAAACTACCAATTGAACAAGCAATATTTTCTTACTGAATTACGGGGGCACTTTAAGGTACAGAAAGGGGGTACGACCATTCATGCTAATCAGATCCAGGTTTGCACCCACCCTGCACGACGCAATCGGCCCGAGCAGGAAGACTGCACTCTCCATACCTGCATGCCTCTGGCACGTGGTGCCCGCGCAAAATACTCGAAGGCTGTCGCCCGACCTTCCGAAAACTATTTTAAAAGAGAAAGTTTTAATTTCCTAGCCATGTTCACGCAACATGTGCATCACATATGCTTGCCAAAGGCAAGGTTCACTAAACGGTTCTAAATAATAACAATTGTTTTTGAAGAACGAAGTTACATGCGGTGCACGAGCACTCTGCCAAACATGTAAGTAAAGTTATCTCTTCTAACTTTAGAACTGCACCTAGCTGACCTACAACTGTGAAAGCAACTATCGAGTAAGGTGGGGTTAGCAATGAAAGCAGGTCCAGGAAAGAAACTGCACTGGCAAAAGAAAGGAAAAATAGACCCGAGGACGAAGCCGTGCTCCAGGGCTTCAGATTTAGGTAAGCCAAACACCCGATTCTTCCCACAAGTGGTCGTCGCTTCATGCCAACTTGAATTTGAGTTGCGCGAGCAAACAAATTTTTGTCATTTTCAGAACTTATATGGCATTTCTAATTCTATGGTTTTAGTTCCCGTTTAGGATTTTTACTTATAAGTTTTTTTCGGTTATGTAACATGTGTAACACGGCAGCGCTCGAATATGCTAGAAACAAACGTGAAAAGTTCTCTTTTTTGGGGGGAGGGGGGTGTCTCAACCATTGCTTCTCGTTTACAGCCTCTTAACAAATCAGGAGGGACGATGGGGTGGAGGTGACAGTACTCAGTTACTCGAACATCAAGTCAGGTTTATGGCGATGATCTCATTACCATGGAGGACCTGGCAGTCTCACGCCAATTTTACAGGCGCAGGACTGCAAGTGACGCTAAGTAGTTATGGTAACTAGTATTACTCGTTTACCTCGAGTTCTACCCTCGTTACCTAGCGTCCATCGCGTTCTTGGTGCCTATGAAACTGCCTGCGACAAAGACAAATCACCGGCACGCCTGCCGCGTACTCTCGCCACAAAGAGACGCCCTGTGGACGAGCGGAGACTATCAACTGTACCACCTCTACTCCACCCCCAGCACTGCTGTGAGGTTCATTCCCGCGTGCTACTGTCCAAACGCGGGATGCCGTCATCTTGCGGCCTTTCGAAACACCAAGCTATCTGGCCCCACACTGGGAAACTGTCCTGCTTTGCTCTCTTGCGTAAGCCACCGCATGGTTCCAGCAAGTCAGTGTCTAAAGTTTACCAGCGTGGCTAGGAACAGGTAAAGAGATTACTCTGGCAAACGTCTTGTCCTGTCGGTCTACACAGACAATGCGAATAATCCAGAAAACATTCGCACTTCAAAAGACTAGCAAACGCTGCCTTAAAAGCGCAGTTTGTCTTGGCCCTGTGCACTTCTCTCCAGCCCCTCAACCCCCTACCTCTTAAGTCACAGCGCGCGCATGCAAGCAAAGGCGGGGGAGGGGAGGGGAGGGTAGAAAAAAGCCACAACTTTTCACGCAATTATGCATCCGTGAACGCAAGCTTGAAAGCGCCATCTCGAAGACCAACAAGAATTAGAACCACTATCGACTAACCACTGCCACTGCTATGTTATGCGGTAATATACTGCTATAGAAAAATCCACGCTGCACCAATTCTCACCACTCCCGAACACACCCTACAGCTCACACATACACAGCTTACGGTCACATTGATGCTGTTAGGCTGCCCCGCGCACCATCTACACACGCTGCACACTAACACACAGATTAACTGCTAGCTCACTGACCGCCAACGTGTTGTCGAAAATTCTCTCTCACACACATCACATACAGAGAGAGAGACAGTGGAGAGAGTGCTGATTGACCGCCACCTTGATTTCATCTTCCAGCGTCTGGCCGCGCAGCTTCTCAGTAATGAGTGCCACAGGAACATGAATCATGGTGCCTCGCCCAGACGACTCCAGGCCCAGTCCCTTGCAGCCACCTCCCACGCTCCCCCTTCCGGCCGCCCCTCAGTGGCGGGGCATGGTCCCCGGTCAGCTTTCTCCTGGCTGGGCGGGGCGGAGGCAGTGCAGGGCATCAGGCAGACAACCCACAGCTAGGCCTCCAGAGTGAGGGATCGGAAGCTGCTACCACATCCACCATGACAGGACCAGTCCATCTTGTGACGTGAGCACCACTCAGGCCTGGGGTATGGCTGTTTGGGTAGGCGGACTCAAAGACCCCGGCACCGGTGCAGGGCACTGAGTGAGCTGGAAAACATAACGAGAGACGTGTTCATGAACATCACAGCTTTTAATAAACATCTAAACGTCAGATTCACTGTTCAATCTCTGTTCACATCATGTCAAACGACAATAGTTACACCATCTTAAACACCCTGAAGACAAGCTATCTTCGATCCTATTTTGCCTCTTGTTTATTGATACTCTTTGCATCGTCTTATTTATGGTGTTTCGTTCTGAATCATCGAAACGACGACTGTTTTCATATAGCTTGGTTAACTTTTACAAGCCTTTGTTCCTATCACGTGCATACTCCTCAGGCAGCAGAAAGTCACTTGAAAGCGATCATGAAGTCGTGATCGTGTCACGTCAGTCTTTCCTGGGAGCAAACACGACTGTGTAGCTTTGAGCTTGTGTAACGACGCGTGGCCTACTGCGAATTTATGTGTATCGTGAAAGGTTCGTTTTGATTCTTCACCCGTTCAATATACAACCATATTAGTGCACATTTCACTCGCAAGTTGGAGTCGCGGCGAGCCGTTGTCTCCAGGAATTTCGATTTATCATCATGCTAGTATGTCGTTATCAATAACAAACAGAAAATGCTATTGTCAGACATTAAAGTCAATCTATCACTGACCAATTTTAATCAGTGACGATAATAATAATTATTAAAAGGAGGCGGAGGGAAGAAGGCCTTTTAAAAAAAAGGGAGTCCTGTGACGCTATTGCTATGCATTAGGGGAAGAATTCAAAATGCCATCTTCAGAGAGACGGCAGCACTATGTGATCAACCGTCACCAAATTGCAACGTCCGCGTCTGCCCCCCCCCCCCCC
>SMGT01005560.1:212939-233608 GCA_004794575.1 Lanistes nyassanus
CCCCCCCATTGGTGACGTGAGATCCTACCACGCAGGTTTTTAAAACCCTAGTAGGCAGACTCTATTGTGAACGCGACAAGGAAACTACTTAGTTCTGTACCCCCACTCCCACCCCTTTCTCAAACACTAACGGGGACCCTCTCCGGAAAAATCCTACATGACGCTTTTCTCATGTCTCGGATGGGACGGAGAGCGGGGGGTGGGGGTGGGAGAGGGCACCCAAAACTCCAAGGAACACAGCCTCATCCTCACCCACGTGCCTGGCGCACGCAAGCACACAAAGCGGTAGGTCCTCGTTTTGGTGTTGGTGAACACGGCACCTCGACTACCCCTGAAATCACCTCCACCCTTCATTGCCTTCCTATCACACACGGCTCTCCCTTTGGAAGGTGCCTTTTGTGCACCCAGAGCTAACCCGCCGCACGGCTACTGTGCGACTGTTCAGGCTACTGCTGCGTACACAGTCGGCCTGCCCTTGACATGACAGGCTGCTAGCACCACACGCCAACGCCTGCCGCTACCAATATTTCCGAAGTTAAACATGCAGGTAATCTGTTCAATAACAGCATCGGTACGCTGATTTCCCCCCACCTAGCTTAGAGACACAGACACCCAGCAAATGGAATCGGTTGGGAAATACCTCTTCATATAGCTACAATGAGCACACTGCGGTTGTAGTGCATAAATTAAAGGTAAACGAGTAGGTTTAGCAGCTGAAAACCGCGTGGTTCGATTCCCATGTTTTCAATTTGTTCCCTATTTTGCTTTACTTTTTTTAAAAAAAATAAAGTGGTCGAGATAGGGTTAGGAGAAGTGATAAGGGTGGGTTAGAGTTTTGGTACCGAGTTGTTTACACCGCCCCCCCCCCCCCAGCAAGGTAAAGTACTGTACTGTACCAGTGTACTACTACAGTGCACTACACAACAGTACTGCTACTTAGTACACTAAAGTGCTTACGAATACACCACTCATGGTGCCTATTTAGTAAGTACTAGTACTTTTGTGTAGTACTCTAACGCAGTAGAATGAACAGTTCTAGCACATTTTGCACATATGTAGCTTATTGTCGATAGTTTCTTTCGGCATCAGTATGACTTTCCGATTCTGGTTGGCTAAATCACTCGTGACAAATAAGGTATTTCCCAACCGCTTTCACTGGCTGGGAGTCTATGTTCCCTAATCCAGTTGGGAAAAAATGTTCTTCCCCCCTCCCCCCACCTCAGACTCTAGCCGTTGCGAGACAAGGCGATCTCGATAATATGCTCAGTGAAACCAGTGGCAAAATAACGGCTCGCTTTCCAAACAGGGGTTGTCACTATGCGGGTACGCTAGAAAATGTCCACAATCCGTTAAAACAAGTGGTTAGTTGGTTACTGTTTTTTTTTAAATTATTACAATCAGCTTACAATCAACATTCCATATTATTACTCTTAACGCGATATCGATAATCAAAATCTTGTGTCATTATGTGTAATGAGTCTGGGAAAACTGGAAACTCTGGGAAACGGCTTAGCCAAGGTCAGCGAAGAAAACATTTGCTTTGTGACTAGGTGCCACGTGACCTTTATACAATTATAGCGCCCGACGCCAGTAGCAGGAACGACTTAATTCTTTTCTCGAACATAAACGCAGACTCTTTCGCTCTTACACAACCATGCGCGCGCGCACACACACACACACATATACAGGGAGGGAGGAGGGGACATTTTGTAAGGACAGACCGACACAAATTCTCTCCAACGGGTCACGAAATACAGCCTCTCCAAAATCTTGTATACACGACGCGCAGTGAAAGCTTTGCAAAGCTTACTAATGGCACGAGACAAAGTCAGACAAACGGAAACGTTGGCAAGCTACAGCGATTCGCATCTAAATAATGGATTTACAGGCTTTCACCGCTCTGTTGTATACAGCACCAAGTAAACTCAATTGACACTGTATATAAAGAGAGAACCCTACTTGAACCAAACTGCAGACATCCGGCCGGCTGCAGGTGACGGTTTAGATCGGAAGTGGGATATCTCTCTCTCTAATACGTAAACCATTTCTAAAAACTATCAATTCTCTTTGAAATAAGCAAGCACCTTAGCTGCATGGGGAAGATGGAGACGAGCGGTACAGCTCAGTGACAAAACTTGCCGAGCACCGTAAATCTACCTGTGTCCGACAAGAATGCTGAAGGTATTATTACATTTAATCCTGACAGTTTCCTTCTTCCTTTTAGGTGTGTGTGTGGGGGGGGGGGGGGATGTCGCCTGCCTGTCTTATACAAAATACCTGTGTTCACATTTTCGCGATAACCATGGGTGGCTCTGGCTGCATTACCCCCTCCACCCTAAAACTCGGGTCACAACAACAGTGATGTAAATAAACATGTGCACCTCCCCGGTCACTTTAGTGCTCTTTGTAGCACCGGCAAGATAAATGACTGAAGGAAGTAACCTACCTGTCTGTTATCCGCTCAGAGGTCCAACCTAGCGTCTAGCCTCAGCCGTCTGGAGCAGGTAAGCTACTCCCCACTCAAACCACCGATCTTGGCACAACTGCCGTGCACACACGCTCGCTCCTCTGCTCAGGCACGGCGCAGCTCGGCGAGGTGGGTTTGCGCAGATCTATTGCTGCTGATCGGAACGCCAGTTAACACCGCTTTGACGGCGCCGTCAGACAGGTGTGCTCGAGTGACACTGCGCGCTATGTTGTTGATGGTGGTGGGAGAGGGGAGAGGGGTGTTCCCTGCGAGGCTGTGACTCGCGTAGCTTTAAGTGAGGGGGCGCCAACTACCGACCTCCGCTGCCCTTGTGAGAAGCAACGCGGGAGTATAAAGATTAGGAAAAAACGGCCACATGGCTTATTCTCTTAACCAGGTTTTCTTTATGTTCGCCTCTTCCCTCCAACAAGTTCTTGCCTCCCTTCCTCCTCCGCAGGGGGAGGGGGCGCGAAGCCACATACCTGGGTGTTTTAGCCAGAGGCGACAGGTGTTTTGAAGACACAAATCCAACACTGTAAAGTCGGTGCCCTTGGGTCAAAGTTGCTACATGCACTTCAGATCTTAGAGAAAATAAAGGACCGATTTTCGTTTTAGGTAAAAGCGTCGATTGGTGTACAAATACGCGCAGCTAATGATCTTATGCACAGGTACATGTAAACCAATACATCTGAAGCACGTGCTCGAACACCGAACCTCTCCGACAGAGCGGGAATTGCCCACACATGTGACAGTCATGACGACAGCAAGAATGTGATGTCCGAAGCCTTAGATTCGCACACTAGATCTTTGTCATCGCTGGCTAGCTTTAGAGGCTCCTTACACGAAAACATTTCCGAGCACTCTCCGTACACGGTGGGAGAAACCTGCAACATTTTACTCGCCACCTCATATCACATAATCATCACGTGATCGATCTGGGGCGTGAGAATACCAACATGGACTACATGGATAAACATGGACAGCTTATTTTGACCGCTGCAGCTGCTGCTTCTGCGACCGCGATTATTTTCGCCCAGCAATCTGACTCTAAGATCGCGACGAACTAGACTACTCCGCACCAAACAGCACTATTTATTGTTTCTGACTGCCTGAAACACTTGCAACATTTTGAGCCCCTGGAAGAAAATAGCGCGTAAAATTTTGAGAGGACCCTTAAAATATTTTATGTAAACATTTCAACTTCCACATATGGTAAACATTGTGCTCAAAGCTGGAAACATTCCATCGTGTATGTAAATGACCCTTTATTCGCGGGTTTCGCTTGCAGAGAAACATGTCAGTCTCTGGGTAATGTTCCACTAGGTGATGGGGCAAAACAACTTGCTGAGCTGTGGCATGTGATAAATCTCATTCGCCGAACTGGGGAGAACTGAAAAGCGAGAGCTGGACAAAGGAAGTAGGGAAAGGACTCCAGAAGGGAAAAAAGTCTCTTGTATATGGTTGACCAGCTGCACTGAAGCAAAGGTAAAGGTGACGGTAAAACTCTTAGCTGGAACTTCTCGAAGAGACATGCCAAACTTAACAGTAACTATGAGGCGAGGAATAAAACTACTGCCTTCAGCCCCCCTACCCCCCCCCCCTTGACTGGTACTGGGACAGAAAGACATAAAAATGCTTGACGGTCCTCAGGTGGCTACCTACGCGGTGTGTTCAGCCCTCGAACCTCGCACAGACGGGACCAGGAATAAGGGCTATGGTTGTCCAGTCTGTTAAGTCTACGGGTGCAGAAAAGCATTGTAAATCTCCCAGTTAATTCATATATCGCAGCCGGCGCGGTGTTAGTAGGGTGAGGTAGAGGTGCGTGGGGACGCTGCGATGTTATAGTTCTAAAACGTAAAGGATGACGTTTCTCGTTCGCTTTGGCAGTTCTGTTATGAGCGATTACAGTGAGAGCAGGGCCTGGATAGCTCAGATGGGAGAGATGCGGACTAGCAGATGAAGGTTGCTGGTTCGAATCCTGGCGGGGCCAAGGATTTTTTCCTAGAGTTAAACATTGTGCAAACTCCATTCGGCCATCTCCCCCCAACATTAAACTGCCTGTTCGCACTGGCCATCTAACTGCAAATATCATAGCTTAGTAATAGGACCCCATCCCCCATAGTGCGAAATCACCGCGAGGTCGAACTGTCCCTCTAAATAACCACCGCCATTACAGTGTGCTTTGTTCCTCTCAACAGCTCAGCCGTCACGCACGAAGTAAGATCTAATTGTATCTGTCACTGGCCATGCTCCGAATGATCTTGGCCATTTGACGCTGTTTGGTCTCAGCTTTATCGATTAACTTAAAGGTAAAGGTGGTCGCCCCGTGAATTGTTCAGGTCGTAAGGGGTGCTTAAGACCCTCCCTTTCCTGTGGGCCAGCATCGTGAAGGCAATGCACATTTCCCGTCCCCAGGTGCCTTACCTTCCCTAACTCATGGGGTCAGGTACCCATTTGCAGTTGGGTGTTCTGGGCGAGTGACGCGACACTGGGGTATCGAACCAGTCAACACTTCACACAGCCTGGCAAGCCAACAGGAAACACCCAGAGAAGTTGGGGTGGAGCAGGCTGAAGGGTTAGAGGCAAGAGGTGAAGGGGGTGAACCGCTGATGTGATATGTAAATTACTTTCCTCGTGACTGTCCACTTGCTTGGTGCCAAGAACCGAACTGAAACTTGAAAGAAACTGAAAGTCATTATGTGTCATACAGGTCACAAACCTTCGGTGATCCACTCACCATGGACCGCTTTTCATTAGTATCTCTGGTCGATATATCTGTACAGTGTTGTTACCTTGCACGTTATGAGACTACCAGTTGCAAGCGGCACGACCTGCAAAGCTCGTCACTAAAGAGATCTCAAGTCAAGGACACCGTTCTACAGCATTTGTCTTCCTCTGGTAGTGATGTCAGGTATCAGCAAGCTAGACAGTACGACACGCGTTCTGCAGTCACGCAGCGTCCTTAACTATCACGGCAGACAAAGAGATCGTGTTACCACTACCGTTCCCATAAATGAAGTCCGTCAAACGTGCTGTTACGACTGACACCTACCGCCCAGAATCGTGTAGTCAGAAACTTATCTGTACTCCGCTCACTCACACTACACGGCCTAAAAGTGTTCGGTGGTATAGGTGGATCACATCCGCTGTAGGTCAACTGATGCTTCTAATCCACTGGGAACATACACACTCCGCACCAACCCATCCTGCACCTCATGCCCTGCAATCCGCAAGTTAGCACTATTTTAAAGGGGGCGTACAGTTCCCGGTAGTGTCGTTGAGTGAGCAAGTGAGATCGTACATCTAGACATACTCATGCCTTCCAAAATAAATAAATAAATGTCTACAACTGCCATGGTGACACACAAGGAATACAACGTATGCACTGTGCTGCTTAAACCGTTTCTCAAACCCAGGTCCGGAATGCGACGTTGCTCATTTCCTGACAGCGGTTATCTTGGCCTAAGACAATCTCATCTTCCTTTTGTGTGTATACGAAATACAATTAGTAAAATTCATCTATTCCGTGTAGGTTGCAGGGATGGATGTAAAGACAGCGTTATGTTTGTTCTACTAGCATCATCTTAAATGACAATGATTCTCGTGCCTTTTTATACGACACATCAGCCTTGAAACAAATATTTACCGGTATAACCATGAAAGCATGCTTCATAAAAATGAATTATCATGTTTCCAGGACCCGTCAATAGCAGCGGAAAATATTTCACTAGGGTTTTCTGCAAGTTCTCCACGGCGTCGAGACCTCTTCTGACAACAGGAAATGGCGGCGTGGGTGGATTAACCCACGATGACATGACAACGGGAAGGAAGTGGGGTGGGGGTGGGAGAAAAAAATCTGCTGAAGCGGCGGGCTGCGAGAAGGGGGAGAGATGACGGTTACAAGGCAGCTGCTGATTTCAGGCTCTTGGGAGCGAGTACGGCAACCAGATGCCTGCGCCCGTGCCACACAAAAAATACCTCAAAGCGCATCCTGCCATCTACGACGATACAAAAACTGTAGACATGAAGTCTGCAGACAAGCTCGCACGTACACACACACACACATACATACCATTTTCTCTACTCTGAGTAGCACACCTACTTATTCACCCGCCAAAAGTCCAAGAGAGAGAAATTCGTACGCCATGCTATTCGCACGTTTCACGAGCAGGCGCGCACTTCCATGACAGACTTGCAACCATGCCATCTTTCAGAAGCTACCTACCCAGCACCTCTGGCCTATGGCACGCACACACGACACTGTGGCCGACTCACCTCCTCACCATCAACATGGCTTCTAGTTCAGCCGATCCACCAAACACAAAACTGTCAAGGGCGCGCGCGACTCTTCAGAGGATGGCTGTGGCACTCTGCAGTCGACTCACCGCCCGCTTCGACTTAAAGAAGAGAGGACTGTGGTCGGCGCTTATCCAGTTAACACGACTCACAGCATCCCTTGCACCTGTCCAGAAGCTGGGTAAGTCCACCGAGTCAGGAGAGACTACTACTACCAACGACAAAACCTAGGATCTATCAAGAACAAATGGATCTGTTGGTCGAGGAAGAAGACCTCAGCAGTTGGTGCGCTGCAAGACGCTAGCAGCAAAACTGATGCGACGGTGCTGTGTGTGCCGATAGCGGCTATGGCGGCGCCGACGGTCGTTGTGCGGTAGCGGCGGCAGCAGCAGCAGCACCAGCGAGGCGACGCAGGCTAGCGCCAGGTCGATACAGCCCTGATGGGATGATGTCATCACCGCCGCGGCCGCTGCTCTTGCAGCCCTCCCCTCGCGCGCGCACACACGCACACACACAAACACCAAGGCAAAAGGGGGAAAAGAGAGCGAGATGATGATGCAAGAACAAGACTAGCTCCCTCCACACCACGCCCAGCCGGTTCCAGACAAAACACACAGCAGTCCGTGCGGTCCTTCTAGCTACCGGACGACCTAGTTCTGGGCAAACTAGGTCATTGTCTTTTCACTTGATCAATAGCAGACACGCATGCACATCAATAAGTAACTACCGAAATCACTTTTTTAATATTTATCACTCCCCACCCCACAACCGATATGTTCAGGGACACACTGGTGCCCATCACTTCATGTCTACCTTCATGGTATATAGCTTGTTAAATGTACAGGTATTTTTGACGCGGGATTTTTTTTGAGTGTGTGTATGGGTGGGTGGGTGGGGGGTTATTACTGAAATTGAAACGGTGAAACGGAACTACAGAAGCGAACGCGATCTCGCACAGCTGCTAACTTGAAAGCCGAGACACAAACGGACTAACAGCTTTGTGACACACAGCCCTTGTGTACTGCCGAAACAAAGCACCATCTCTTCCATCATATTTACGTCATGTAAGTTTCTCCCCACCAACCTAGCGTCCTCCAAAAAAGAACAGGAGAAGATGTAGCAGTTCAGAAGTGAGCCACGAAATGCACCTTCGTGACCAAGAAGTGAGGCTGTCGTCCTTTTCTGTGACCAGTCAGCAGAAGTCGGCTGACATTAACATATTAAGTTACCAAGCCTAGTGCCCTACACGTGACCCACAGAGTTGGTTCACCTGCCGATCGCCCGTTCCTCGACCTAACGCGGGCTTTACACGGCTCGACTAAGTCGGATGGAAGTAGTCATAAAAACCAGTGCATCAGTTTGAGGCAAAATTAATTTTTCAACATTACATCAAATATTCATTACAGACGCACGTTTGCACTAAAATATCGGAGAGGAAGTTCTTTGGAGAGAAAATTTTCTAATCGTTTAAAACGAACGCGGTATAACCCCCCCCCACCACCACCACCATCCAACGCTTCCTATGCAGATCAACTGCACGCTTTGCATATGATGAACAGAAGGCAATGCGAGAATCCCTGCCTATCGCTCGTATTCAATTACCAAAGAAAGATAGCCCGCAGCTGCTTTCGAAAGAGAAAGTAGGTCCGACAATGAAAATTTACAGAGACGTTCGCACACAGAAACACCAAACCCCACTCCTGCCTCCTCTCCAAACCAACACACACACACCAAGAAAGAATGAAAACAATGCCCCCCCCCCCCATAATTCCCCGCCAAGAAACCTCAACACAAATACGTCTCTTTCACATTACTGTGTAGCCCGCCCGTCTAGCTGGCAAAAGGGTTGGGGAAAACACGTCTACCTGAACCCAGTAGGTAAGACGGCAACAGCAGTCGCTAAATGGCTTGACTAACAACCCACTGACAGTGGTCTCTACCGCTTGATCACATGCCTTCTCTCTGCCCCTAACGTCCACGCAACACCTGCGGCTGTTCACACCAGGGGCAGATTTACTAGGACAGTAGTGACAGCGGCGTTTCTAGGGTGCACGGTAACTAGAGTTCGCTGCAAGATGGTGCACTCATATATACGACATGCGTAGGCTGCGATCACTGGGTTAACTCCAGCCTAAGTCAGTGAAATGGCGAATTTTATACAACGCTCTCGTAAATTTTCACAGCATATCGATGACGGCATGCTGTGCAGTCGTCAGTCTAGGCGCGGAAGTTTTACCTGCCGCACACCCGCCAGACAGCCTGAAACATCACCTTGTTACATTGCCACCGCGTTCATTCTTCCCATTCCTTTTTCGGTTTCTAAAAAGGGTTTCTTTCGTTCCCAGGCCCGCACAATACCTCCCCACCCCTCTCTGCGTTCAGCAGGTACGTCTTATTTTTAAACCTGAAAAGCATGCACAATAGCAGAAGATCTTTTGCCTAAATTTAAAGCAGGGGTAGCTGACAGGCAGGTGAAGAGTGGTGACTACCATACACTCCGCTGCCATTTTGTGAAGTCTCAAAGATACGAAGACGCTGGTTCTCGTATTCTTTACAACCAACCGAAAGGTCCGGCAGTGGAAAATTCTAGTGGAAACTTCCTACACAAGCTCTAACGGTACCTTTATTTACACTGTTTGCCGCCCAAATTGCGTGTACTGTGCCCGAGTGCCAAGATTACAATCAGTCAAATTGGCGCTCGTGACTTGAGACCACACACCGTCGAATGCAAATGGGCACAGAAAAATAGGGGCGGGGAAGAGGGGGCGGAAACGGTGCACTGAGCGGGTGAAACCTTTTGGGACGTTGGAGAGGCCAGACATCCAGCAGTTCGCATAGGCTAACAATAGACACGCTTGCTATTTCTTCCAACAGGTAAGACGGAAATAAGTTGAACGCGTCCCCCCTTCCCACCATGTAAAAGCGCAGAACAACTGGAACCAATCAAATGACGAGCTCTATTTAGGATGTGTAACAAGCGGAGCCAATCAAATGGCGAGCTATATTTCGAAGGTCTTTCCAGGGGTGGGGGAAGGGAGGGAGAGGGGGATGTTCCGGGAGGAGGGGGGATTTAGAGGAAGGGGAAGGGGTGGGGTTAGGGCGGGGGCTAGGAGTAGGGGATAGGTGGGGGTTGGGAGAGGGGCGGGGTGGGGTATAGGCAGTAAAGATCTTCCAGGAAACTGCAAGGTTTTCAGTGGTGACCCTACGAGATTAGCATATTTTACGTGATACTGTATTTTGATTGGCTCCAGTTATTCTGCGCTTTTTCATCCTCTTCCATCTCTCTAAATGTGCGTGCACGCATGGGCGCGCGCGCAGGGCTGTTGGAAGTAGTTTTGGAAGTTGTTTCTGTCTTCTCTGAGCTTTTGATCTAGGTGCACAATGCTTGGCCGCTAGTCGGCGCATGGTGAATACAAAGACAACTATGCGCAAGCTATCCGCATAGCAGACTGAGCGCATACCAAAGCAAGCTGTCATCCTGACTCCCACTACCAGTACCACGAGACTACCTGTCCAAACTGCACCTGATCGTCGACATGGTATCTTCTCCAGTCCTTGTGATTACGCGTGTACTCCTGGGTTGGGTTGCATGAGCGTATCGGCGCTTGTGGTCATTGAAGCGGCCCTAGATATTTTACGTCCATCTTTACGTATGGGCACCAGATACGAAGGCTCATGCCATCCAGCCCTGCATTCTATGGTCTTCATTGATCTGTCGCTTCCAGCCTGGGAGTCCGTATGGGCGCAATGTGTCAGCGGCAAACGACGTTAGCACAAAACATCGCGTTTAATATTTAATTCAATGGATTTTAACGTATGCCATTTTCTTCATCCTCCAGGAGGAAGTGGGCAAAAGCAAAGCGTTCAGCTTGCAAATGTTGACAACCACTCGCGAGTTGCATGCTGATCCCACCCAGTGTTGAGTTGCATGAGCTGTCATACTTACTCCTCTGTTAATAAGAGTGGCGATGGTGGTGGTGGGGGGAGGTGGCGTGTAACGTTCATTCACGCTCTGTATTTTACCGTGACAAGATGCAAATGGCTAAGCAGCTCAGGACCGGCCTACAGCTCGCCACAGGGTCGACGTGAGTCCCAGTCCTGATATACACGGACAGCAGTAGACTGTTTCGTAGACCGTCCGCCGAAAAGCAAAGCACTGCAAGACTGCAAGAAATACCTCATTCAACCTCTCTCATTCAACATCCTGGGGTTCAGGGCTGGTGCGCACGAGCGAACTTTGCTTAACTTGCTAAGGCTAGTTGCTGAAGTTAATTATCTCGTAAGTTTACTTAGTTAAGTTTTTCCTTAGAGCTGAGTAATGTCGGTGTGCGTGGGGCCGACTTGATGAAGTGTGCTTACTTAGCTGAGAAATGGGTCAAGTCAGCGAAGCGCCATCATCTATTTCTGGATAAAAAGGGCAATCCCCTACGCCATTGGCTGTTTAGCCTTAGACAGCCAATGAATATTGATGTCTTTCGTAAGCTGTTCGTGCTAAAACACGGAACACGCAAGTCGTCCACCCAACTGCAGTTTGGCGTGACCATAAAGTTCGCACGCTGTTGGAACTAGATGCTCGATATAAAGATGGATTGTTCGCCAAACACATCGACAGAGAAAACAAAACTGTACTGTCACTCGGTTGGGTAAAAACCTTACAAAAATGTTGACAGACACGAATACGACACACTGGGACACGACGGAACTTATTTTAAGTTATTTGCACAAAAAAGACCTCAGCTGATCACATTTGCGCAAAAAAGTCGAGTGTAACCGATTACGTCCCACTGTACGTTTTTACCGGTAGCAACTAACAATCGGACCCAACCTCAGTGCCTGATTGCAAGTTTTTACCGACCTTTTTTGTGGCAGTGGATGACTGTCTTTGGTGATTATGTCACATAAAAATACTGTTCTCACTTCGAAAACGGAATCTGCAAAATAGCTCCATGAATTCATAAAAATGTCAAAGGAAAGATCAAACATCGTTTTAACGCGCGAAGCCTGAAGCATAGCCTTTGCGCTGCAATCTTCCACAACTCTCCAGTCACAGAAAGCAAAATTACGCTAGTTAAGTCGGCCAACTCAACTAAGTACGGATATATGACGGATATATGACATGGGGATACCAGCCTTAAAGTTAAGCAAAAGATCTTAGACTTTACTTGAGATCGATATGCACACCGATTTTCACGGTCTTAATCTTAAGACTACAAACAAATTTAAGCACGGCTTCGGGAAAGTTAAGTTCGCTCATGTACAACAGCTCAGGTTCACAGGAGTTCAGCGGCCCCTGCTAGCGTGTGCACTTAAATCTAGCGCTGAACTGCGTGCTTCGAGACGTTTGAGCAAGTGGAAAGACTTTCTGTCTGCTCTCTCTCTCTCTCATACATATACAAGACTGAATAGACCCCAACCCATAGTGTTTTGGGAAGCTTGTTCACTACGCGCAGAACATTTTACTTCCTGCTGCCAGCTACCTTCTTCACGCGTCCCTGACGGAAACAAGGCGTTGCACCGTCTACAATTTAGGAAACCTCTCTTTGTGGATCAACAGTTTACCTTCATGGGCTGTGACTATTTAGTCCTCTTAACTCGGTATTCTGATCTCTGAAAGGAGGACAGTCCCCCTAACGCCCACTCTCTGAAGAGGAAACTAAGAGTGGCACACTTACACATGACATTTCTAGAAATTAAGTCCTTGTCCATAACTACAACAGTCTCCTAAATAAATTCATTACAAATTGTCACCGTCTACCTTTTTCCGACTCCCTCTCTCCTCTGTGGTCTAGTGGTTAAGACAACCGCTTCCGATGCGGGGTGGGGGTGGGGGGTGTTTCGTGCCTCGGTCGAGCCATACCTGAGACTTAAAAATTGGCAATCTAGTAGCTGCCCTGCCAGACGCCTGCCACTATGGTACTAGGACTGGTTAGCCAGGTGTCTGTATAATGTGACTGGGTGGGACAGCAGTCCCACGTGTGGCAGCACCTAAACATGTCTATGCAACACCGTCCTGATGTGCACCTAGTTTGCGGCGGGATGTTAAGCAACAAAAAATAAACCATCTTTCTCTCTTCACAAACGCATCTTATTAATTTCACACAAAAGCTTTTCATATACATACCTTCAGATACATACACGAGATCAGAAGTTGTGACCACAGCTCCTGCAATGATATTGGTAAAGGCGCCATGGCCACGTCAGCACTTTGACTAGCTCTAAAACGATGGACCTGTGCAGTTTCCAATTCGCCAACCACCAGCCTCACATCTAATACTCGTTTTGTTTGCCGAAAAGCACCTGGTAAATCGCCTTACAACCACGGTTTACGATCGCTCGCATGCCCTTTCTTTCTACCCTTCCTGCACGGCGATCCTTGTCATTTCCGGCGACCATACTTACCTTCACACGGCTGCTTTCTGTTGTTAAATCAAAGAACCTCACAAGTCTACAATTCCCAACCTCAACCCACTCCGTAAAGGCGGAAAGACAACGAAGAAAAGACAAACGGTGGCTGCGGAAATCATTTGCGAGTTAACATTCCTCGCTAAGAGGCGCGCTTAGAGTGAGAGAGAGAGAGAGAGAAAAAAAAAGCCCGCATCCATGCAGGAGTGAACACAGCCAGATCTATCACGCGGCGTTTATAATCAAAGACAAGGTCGAGGAGGTTCGAGGCCAACAGGGTTCTTTTAATCTTAAAAAAGGAGACAGAAGGCCTGAATGATGCTGTATCTCACATTAGGGATATAACCCGCAGAGGCACCAAAAAAAAAAAAAAATAGAAAAAAGAAAAAAGTACTCCTCTCGCAAAAGGTAGCCAGGTACGATTACCTTGCAGGAGCCTTATTTCCAGCTTAATGGGGCTACAGCTTTAAACGTCTTCAGCAGTCACCGCCACATGTGTATAAAAACTTTTTAATCCCGATCTGACTCTTGGACGCGCGTTTGCAATTCCCATCGACTTGGGGCAGCCATGCGCGAAGTATCGTGCGCTGCGCATGCGCGTCCCGGTTGCTAACCCCAACAACGGATAATTATATCAAACCATGACCTCTACACAGCGTCACTTCTTATAGCTATAATGAAGAAACCAATCCATGGTTATCGGTGGCTAAGTGGTAAAGACTTGGCTTTCCAGTTCAAAGTCGCAGGTTCAATATCCATATTAGCTTACGATTTTTGCTTGGGTGGGTGGGTGGGGGGGGGGGGAAGAAGGGGAAGGGTTTGATGTTCAGTAGGATTTCTGTTTTCATGAATAAATTCAAGGATAAGTCCTCAAGAATATTTGGGATGAGAGGTGGTCTGCGCATGGGTGTCTCAAGGCAGCGGGAATTTCAGACTTGCCTCCTTGACGGACATTATACCCTCAAGACGATGCACCCCTCTTCCACCTACAACATACCAATATATCATTTCAGGAATGAAAATCATTTGAAACGTGTGTTGGAACGATATCTGCAAGCATTTAAAGCAGTTTTAGGTCTCTGTTGTACCTTCCATAATCGGGGAAAAGTAATATTACCAAAGATTATAGACCCATAGTAAGACTGCCGACAACTACTTATTTCGGGAGGAAAGCTCCAGTATTACGTCCCTTGTTCTCGGACAGAAGACTTCGGTAACATGGCAGTGGCAGAAAAACGAAGCAAAAGTGTTGGCAATGCTTGCTGGGCGAAAGGATGCAGTAATTCTAGCGTGAAGGACAAGTAAAGGAAAATCTTTTTTCGGTTATTTAAGGGAGAAAGATGGGTAAGTAGCATATTTTATTAACCCTTTCACCGAAAAAGTATATTGAACTGGAAAATATTTAGAACTAGCATAAGCATGGTTTTCAACATCACTGTGAGCTGCTGTTTACAGTGTAAATTGTAATTTCACACAAAAACAGCACAAAACGATGTTTAGCTGCCTAAAAAGAAAACTACACAAGAAAAATAAAAAGAGATGATATCTTATTTCATACAGATTGGACAATTACTGGCTATTATCATAATGTTAGACTCTTGATAATCCTGTTACACTAAAACCTTGCTTTTCTATAAGTTATTTTGGTTTATTGTGTAACGAACAGTAGTTACACACTTGTGATATTTCAAATGTCTGACATTATAATTTCTTCAGGATAGATGCTGTTTCAAAGAGATGTTCATATACTGGCAATCATATAAATTACTTGTATGAAAAATGATTGTGTGTGTGTGTGAGAGAGAGAGAGATTACTGTTATATAGTTTCCACAGTGCCTTTTTCATTTTTTTTAAAAAAACAAAGGATCAAAATTACACTCCAGGCTCAGATCTGTGGGTCAATTAGCAAAACGCTAATGTCTGCATCTTTCTCAAATTTTTGTACATAAAACACCCCTAATTGTGCCTTATCAGGAGTTCTGATTCTTCATACAAAAGCTTGCTTTATCACTTTATGAGCTGAATTCAGTTTACTGACTCAAGTAAAAGATATATTCTGTAAACATGTATTAATAATTCATTACACATGGCCTTTACAATGGGAGATGAACATGACACACAGCATTAACCAGTAATTCCATACTTAGAGGCAAATGATATGATGACTGTAATGTGACAGTTATCTGGCATTTCAATTGCATTCATTTCATTTCGGCGCTTAAAACTGTGCTGAAGGTATCTGGCTAAATTGATGGAGCTACGAGGATCTTGAAACAGATGAGACAAGGTAGAATGTGATAGATGTAAGGGATATTTGCACGGAAGATATCTCGATCTCAAATCAGAAATGGAATTCTTCGTTCACTTCTGTCTTGATTAAAGGGCAGTGTAACTCTTGTGTTGGAACTATTTTGTACCTGTTTGTATCGGTTTTAAAAGCTGAAATGCCCATTCAAAATCTCGTCAGAATATCTCTTAGCACCTTGTTTTGAATGCACTTTAGATAGGGTTCCAAAAGTAGCGAGGACTTAAAAGCTGCATACACATTAAACCTTGGACTGTTTGAAATGTGGGATAGCCATTCTTGTTTACGGCAATCGATAAGTCCAAATCCATATGCACAAAGCGTTCTGTGAATGTCCAAAGCCCAGCACACTTTGCCTTGGTGTTGGAGCTCTAGCAACATGCTGTACACCTTGCGTGGCAGTCTATCTGCAATCAAGCCTTGTAATACGTAACCAATATCGCACACGAGACAGTGGCATGTAATGGCAGGGGGGAATCTTCCGGTGTCACCATACACCATGTCGTCAGAAGTCTTAGGGCAAACGTTCAACAGTTTTTTTTTCAATGTAAACAAATGAACTTGTTCTATGGGAAGGTGTCTCTTTAGGCCCCATATTTCGGAACCATAAAGGAGCATTGGTTTAATTTGACTGTCAAATAGTTTAAACAATATGTTGGAAGAGCAGTCTCCAAGCTTCCAGAGAGTTTGAAAGAGTTGCACAATACCTAGTTTGGCTCTTGTTACCAAATTCTTATAGGCTTGGGAAAACGATAGGCAAGTTGTAAACACTAAACCGAGATACTTGTTAGAATTGACAACCTTGATCACATGACCGTCATATAGCCATTTCTCATTTTTAGTTAAGTGACCACTGTTTCTAAACATCATGATGTTTGATTTTTCTAAATTAACGACAAGGTCCAGTTCTTTTGCACTTTGGTTAAGCACTTTCAGCTGATTTTTTAGACCGACGGCTGTAAAAAAAATAAAAATTTATTTTGTCAAAAATAATTTTTAAAAAGTCAACAATCTTTCAAAAGCAAAAACACTTATTATAAATGCGGAACATAAGTAAACTTTTCTAGCCGCAGTTCTTAAACCCAATGCCAATGCGATTGTTGTGCTGTAGCGTTCTGGCAGGCCATTTTCTGTCCCGGGTCAAGGGAGACAATCACACGCACGTCCTCTTTTTTTTTTTTTTTTGATATATGACTAAGAAGCAGTCGGCGATCTTACTATGGATCTATAACCTTTGATAGTACTGTGAACAGTCTTTTTCGTGCAAAACTAACAGCCTTATTATAAAATACTGTAGAATAATGAATACCGTGAAAAATAACCACCACCAGAGAACAGATATATCCGTGTGGCATGGCACTGGAGTTTGTACAGCTGGTCTCACACAGCTCAACTATGTCGAATGAAACAATTTCGTGAACTAGTCTGCCTGCCTGTAGCACCTTGAATTCACTTCAATCAGATAAAACTATCTTCCACCCGCCCACCCCCAACCGCATTCCAACACCGCACACCTAGCCAGATGAGGTACTTGGATGGCAGGGATCTAGAAAATGAAGGACTTCCAACCGAAGCCGAGTGGCGTCTTCACAGCCAGCTATACATCTACCTACGCTATTTCACTTGGCTTTTTTAGGAAGGTTTTGAGAAAATCAAAGTTGGAAGAAACGCTCTGGTTTGTGAAATTCAAGATGGCCCACCTAGCGTGGGGCGCCGCCCGCTGAACAGTTCCTGTGATCTTTCACAACAGCGTTAACAAGCAGAAAACGCACGTTCACAGGGGGACCAGCGAACTCGCCGTCCTTGACCTCTAAAGATAGCAGCTGCAGTTCCCCTCCCCTTTTTATATCGTGCCATTCTGGGGTTGGCAATGTACGAGTATTGTAGGCTGGAGGGAGGTGCAGAGATAGAGAGAGGAAGACAGGCACAGGAGGTATCGAGTGGAGGAAGACCTAGAGAGATGAAGGCTCACCTTGCTTGCCTGCACTGAACTGCTTCCTGCTATTCTGATTAAAGGGCAGAAGGCTGCGAGGTATCTGTACTTGGATCGTGAGAAAGAGACTGCAACCTCGCACCGCGGGCTGTGTGCCACGCGCGCCGATATCTCAAGCGTTTGCTCGAGCAAGCGAGCGTGCGGTAGTGGTGGTAAAAGAGGGAGTTGAGGAACAGGTTGAATCTGCCTCGTTGTAAGTTCGTGTCGATGGCATGCTAATAGGGCAGGTTACACACCAGACTGAGATTTAAATACAAGTACAGATTAGTAAGCGGTTAAGCCCAGGGTTTACGTAGATCAGACAGAAGGCATCCAACTGGTGCAGATTTGATGACAAAAGATGTAAGACAACAAAACTGCGTCCGTGCACGTACATGTAAGGTGTTGTGGGGCTATTTTGGTCCACTAGGAACACCTGCACATTCACTGTGAAATTCACAGCAATATTGACTCGACTCAGCGATGCAATCGTCAGATCAACTCACTACTGACAAAGGTCATACCCTCTCCTTAATTAACGGTCCCTGCGACCCTCTGTCGTGACGTCGTTGTACATGCTGATAGCGCTATTCAATTTCTGCTTCTTTCCAAGGCCTCAAATCCCCAATCCACACCACCACCACACACACACAAATGCAGGGCCCCAAAACTGACGTGTATGAAAGGAATTTCTCTCTTGCTCAACAACAGTTCTATACTGATTTCATCCCCCTCCCTCCCCCCCGACTCCTAAGCAACATATGCTCTCTCTCTGTTGGTCAGGTTCAGAGTTGTTACATACCTGCAAGGCTAGCAAAACACAGGAGATAAGCATGATACTTACCTATCGCCGTCACCCACAAACGGCATCGTTTAGCTTGGTAATATACTCTCTCGGTACAGACCACTCGTTGCCCCACGCGCAGTTTACTGTAAATTTAATTTTTAAAAAAAGTGATTAATCGTTCTCGCCACAGAGCCATAGTCTGACTTTTAATCACTGGGTTTAAACGACAGTTTGGTACAAGCGTCCAACAATAATACCAAACCACTCATCTTCACTGTTCTTCGGCTGTTTCTGCTTCAAGTGGATCTGTCAGCTCTACCTCCCACCCTCTTCGGTCAAATGAGCATATTTGTACAACTACAACACTACCCACTCGTAAGACAACTTCTCTTGGTTTCAAAGACCGTGCAATGCTATGGGCGAGCACCCTCACATTTCCAACTGAAACTAGGCTAGTTTCTGCTAAATGGGCATGACTTCCATAGGGCTTTCCGGTAGCGATTTATCTCTGGATTATCACCCGTCTGGGACGCGAGATCAAGTGGTGGTTGACCTCGTTTTCGGGACATGGCGACAACGGTGCCTATCAACTCTCTCCGTTATAACAGCTTCAAAATGAAGGGTGCTTATAATGCGATTTATTGAACACATTAAGCTCAATCTGCTAACGCTCTGGAAATCTCTCATACACGCAAATATGTATAAGGAGACAAATAGGGGGAAGGGACAGACTGGTTTAGGGTAGCAATAATCGATACGACACTCTAGATTTTGATACGTAACATGTCAAATCACACACGAACTGCAGCGAATAGTAATGCAGAGTGCACGAGGCTCGACAAAGTCGTGTGAAAGAAGTTGTACAGAAATAATCCAACCGCGTGGACTAAAGACTGTGTCTAGCTTTAAGGCAGAATATCTATCAAACTTCTCCTTGCTGAGATGCTGAAAAAAAAGTGTCTGTAATAAATATTCGACCCAGTTTTGTTTTAAAATGTTTGGTTTCTATTGACTAATTCGATTCGACTCTGTCGAGCTGTACACTTCAAGCATTAAGTTCCGTTTAGCAAGTCGATGTTGGTCGGTCGCTGTACAGCGCTACTGTTGCCAATTTTTCTCGAAACTTACTCAAGTAGTTCAGTGTTAAATTTATCAAAGTAAAGTAGTGGACCTCGTCACCAATATAATTTCTGTCACAATGTTCACAAAGTATTTCCTCCCTAGGCACGAAAAATTCAACAAGTACCTAGAGAGGAAAGACTTTGTGAACTTCGTGACAGAAATAATACTGCTGACGAGTTCCACTATATATTTTACTGTGATAAATTTAACATCGAACATAACAGACATACCTTTATATTCTAGAAAACATCCTAATGTCTACAACTTACACAATTTTCTTACCTCAAAAACAGGAAAAACTCTAAGACAACTCATCTTGGCAGAATGCTATTCGACATTTCTTAGTAAGTACATGTATGTGCCTTTTTTACGCAATGTACTTACACCATGGCCGATGTGTGATCTAATATCTCCCCCCCCCCCCAGTATGTTTTGTATCATTCTCCATAACCCCCTGGGGTGACAGAAATAAACCAGTCATTGTTAGCAAGCTAACAGTCGAATCCACACTTATCGCTAATCCCTCTAATTGTTGCTGACTCGTCACAAGTGCGACAGTATCGTTTTGTGCTGGGGCTAAGGCTGACCTTATTCAGACGATATTTCGAGGTTAAAAAAAAAAAGAGGCAGCCTCGGCCTGTTTCATTACGCCAAAAGCGCTTAGCCTTTCACGGCAAAGGCACGTGTTTTCCATCCACTGCCTGATATATGGCTATGCTGAACTGGAAGCAGAGTGGGCGAATTTTCCCCGAGTCCGAAAGAAATCGCACGACCCACTGTGGAAGCATTCACGTTCTTCGCGGATTCTTGCACCCGACTCTCTGTAGCAAGACAGCTTTTTGGTACTGAAATACTGAGAAATATTTAAGAAACCAAACAGGTGACTGAGCTTGACTGTGAAATGTGGTGACAACAACACGCACACACAAACACCCCTGGGCAAAGCTAAATACTATTAAGGGCAACGTTTTGACACATCATGTCCTCAAAACAAAATACACAACACAAACAGGTAACTACAGAAAAAGTTTACATCTAGCAGCTGTATACGACAGGTAATGCGACCACCCTGTGATTGTTGTGGCTCAAAATGTTTAAAGACCTACGAGTAAAGTGGCTCTGTTAAGTGTGTGCGACAAACGTCACTATTGTCCGTGTGTTAAGGAAGCAGCAGCCAGTAGCAAACTAACCCCCTTGAAGTTCCCGTGTCTAAACGAGTCCCAAATGTTTTCTCTCTCCAACATTTTTCACCCAAACATTCCACATCTGGAGGTGGTGGTTGTAGCATACGAGAGAGAGAGCGCACAAAAGCCCCCC
>SMGT01005560.1:233629-264388 GCA_004794575.1 Lanistes nyassanus
CCCCCCCCCCCAGGTAGCTGTTACAGATAAGAGCTGATTACGAAACCTTGCCCAGGTGGCTGACTGGTAGCGTGGGAAACCCCTTTCTCTCCTCCACGTTAAGAAATGCAAAACGCACCTGTCGCCCCCCCCCCAACCCCAACTCCTAACGCGGCTTCTGCATCTTCCCTGCTTCAGCCAGGCACGCTGATAAACGAAGGCTGCTACATCTGGTAGCACTAGCAGCTACATTCGTCTTCTGCGATTCTACAGATCTGTTGGATCTGTCTCCACTGAACATTGTACCTTCTTTATCATGGCATTTTCAACTGCAAACTGCACTCTCCCCCGTTAAGTAACTGTCGATTGGTACCTAAAATCTGGCTTACACAGTACAAATAAATCAAATGAACACAACACAAAACAACTATCGCAACATTCTGCAGCAAAGAATTTGGCGAACTTCCCAAACAGTGGTCAAAATCTTTAGTACTGACAAATACTTTCGCTACAGTAGGTAGATTTTTTTTTAAAAAAAGAGACAGTCCTTCCACCTCGGGTCTTACTGAAAGAGCTACCAGACGGATACTTGCAGTAAGACGACCAGTAGAAACAGGGAGTTAAATGTGTGGGGGAATGGCCGATTGGATTTTGCACAATGTCGAGGAAATAATCCGTGGCCAGGCCTAGATTCAAAGCACCAGGCTTCCACACGCTAGTCCGCAGCGATACCGACAGAGCCATCTAGGCACCCCGTTCGCTATATTCTCTTTGAAAGAAAATTATATGGGGTAAAACATCCGACCAAAACCGGATATGTTTGCTGCACTTAATTCATTCTTTATGTCAGTCTTCCTTTGACGAAGGTTGAACTGTGTTAAACTGACGTTAGGCCCGCCAAACAACAAGGATGTATGTGCAGCCATGCAGAACGCGGAGCCTCAGTTTATCGCCGATTTATTGACGCTGCGCCGTCTTGTCAGGTGGTTTGTGAAGGCGTCTCCAAACATAATGACAAACAACTTCATGATTTAACAAATGTGTACACGGAATAAGAAGGCGGGCGTAAATGGCTGGAACCCACCATGCACTGCACCTCACCTCACCTCTCAGCATCGTTCGTTGTAAATGCTGACTAGTCGTCGAAAGCTCGTGCCGAAGAATGAAAATACAATAATGTGTGCCCCCATCTCCACCCACAAACAGAACGTGCATTTAGTGCGGCCTACGACCCTACCCGAGGCCACATCAAAAAGCACGCGTAGAGAGAACAACGAATTTTTTTTATAAGTGTGTTTTTCAAACGCGTAAGCTTTACTGCACCTCAGAAACGAATCCAAGCATGAAATACTCATGAAATAAACAAGCATGAAATACTCATAGTCAAACAAGGCAAACGGACATTTTCTCCAACAAAAGTATTTTCCTTGAGCTGGCGAACTGCTTTTTTGACAATAGAAAGGTTCAAATGACATTGCATGGTCGAATTGCCACGTTTTCCTGCCTACCACTTACGCTCGTTTCTTCAGCCTGCTGCCACTCATGAAAAGGCAAGGCGGAAAAGAGACCAGGGATGGTGAAGATGGAGAACACCTACGGCTGACTGGCAAAGGCGCGCGGTTTCCGCCTGCACATGCGCGTTTGCTTACAGCGCCCCCTTTCGCCACCCCCGACTGGAAATGTCACGACAGCGGATAGCGGCGACATTTCTCTGAACCTCCGGCATGCCGCTTCTATCCTCGTGCGGCCACGCTGAAAGCCATCTGCTTGATGGGGGAAATGAGCAACTACAAGTTAGTTTCAGCGAAGCTAGGTTCTGCATGCGGCTGGTCGTCGGTTCTGTCAGGGTATTCTGACCCCCCACCCTCTTCCCCCATCCCCTTCCTCCAAACTTTTCATTACTCACTTCAAATGAAATAACAACCAATTCAGCATCACCGACGACAGCTATCCCAGATAACCATCAGCAGGGAGGTGGCGGCGTGCATCTCCACGATGGTGCCAAATGACTTCCGGTCTCATTTCTAACCACATCGGAGCACAGCATGACTGCTGGATTAGCAACCGCTCTCAAGTCCTCGCCCTCTTCCCTCCCACCAAAGCCAGGGTTTATACACCGAAAGAAAATTCCATTTCCCTCAAGCGATGCATGTAGACGAAAGCTCAGTTGTGCACCAGAAACTGAGAAAGATATCATCCGATGACTATCCCATGATGCTGTGTTGTTTCTACAACCAGCTGCGGATTGTAGTGTTTGATTTCTAGAATGGTGGTGATGCTGGGGGCTGACGACCGTTTTCTACGCGAAGGGTCCCCTCAAACATTTCCAGGATTACACAGGTAGACTTGCGTGTTATAGCTTGAACCAACCCAGGTCTCCCTACAAAGCAACGCTTTTGACCATAAGCCCTGCACACTGCGCTCATACTGTCGTACCGAAAGCTAAGCCGCTTA
Source organism: Lanistes nyassanus (assembly GCA_004794575.1). Classification (NCBI taxonomy): domain Eukaryota; kingdom Metazoa; phylum Mollusca; class Gastropoda; order Architaenioglossa; family Ampullariidae; genus Lanistes; species Lanistes nyassanus. The sequence goes on from SMGT01005560.1 coordinate 236,063, forward strand.
CATAAATCTGAGCAGCTTTCAAGGATGCCAAACATTCGGGATAACAGCTGACATTTCTGTTGTGTCAACCTTTAAAGCATCTCAATTTCCGGTACGCTCTACTGGTTCTGGCTTTAGCGCAAGTACAATTCCTGCTTCATTTTATCACATGGCAGTTACACAGCTGACCAGAAAAAAGTGTGCACTGCCTTTACTAAAGATTTAAACTATTCCATAAAGAATGTTTTACTTCATTATTTAGGCCACATTCGTTTTCTTGGCTCAATACTTGCGCCTGCCGCTGAAATCCCCAACAGGCCAGCGACTGACGTCACCAATGTTGACAAAGGGTGTTGCGGTGAGCGTCCTATCCGCGGACCCATTGTCAAGTGTGAGTTACAAAGCCAAACGTGAAATGGCCGAGATAAAACAGTGAACTGTCCCCATCGCTTCACCTGCGGTCTGCCTCCCATCTAGTAGCGTCTGTTGCTGCCCTGATGTTAGACCTTCCTTCCTGTCACATACAATCGACGTCAGCAATAAGTTGCTCCATCCAGCTCTCCCACCCCCGACCGCAATACATCAGCAGCATAAACCGGTCAGCAACAAAGGATAAAAGGGAGTTGTCAAGGCGTCTGAGCAGGCCATTTCCGTTTTCCTTCTGCCTCCGAAAAATAGAAGGACGGTCGTGATGATAGACGAAAAACGAAATTCGTACTCATTCGTTGTCCCCATTGCGGAAGTGCTGTCTGACGTGATGACATGATGGGGAGAAGCGAGCGCCATTCACGAATTTCCCCCCCCCCCCCCCCCCCGTTCCAGACGGTCAGTCTCAGGAAATGTCTGTAAGACCAAAAGGGTCATAAACTCCAGCTTTTCGGGACCAGACACACGCTCCCCCGAATGCATTGCTCAGGTCAATGCATTGCCTTATTGCAGGGTCAACTGTGTAAGTTGTATTTTTAAAAAAAAAAAAGTCGTAAAGAACTTCTCCAACAGCGTCATTTATAGACTGTCCACTTTCGATGAAGCCGCCCCCCCCCCAAAAAAAAAACCCCGTCCGAAAAGTCTCATCTACGCAATTTTCACATTAGTTGGGTTTTCTAAAAACCCATTTTCATGTTTAAAACATTAACATTCTTTCAAATGGCTCGACTGCATTCTTGCGACTGCTTTCATATGACTTTAGGAACTTCAGTAGCCATCGGAATATTGCACTGGTAATCACTGAACCCGTTATTTGGTTAAAATCAAGTCGTAGACATGAATTTTAGTTGCTAGATCTAAAGGAACGTGGCTTCCGCCCCCGTTTATCGTGCCAGTGGGCGACGAGCAGCGCAGAATAGTGGTAACGCGTGCTTGCTACCGATAGAGGGTCGTAGGTTCAGATACCTTGTCTGACGCACGTACCTTATCTGCATGTCATTTCATGTTTGACAAGGAGGTTTTCTCCTGGTACGCCGATTTCCGATTTCTACCTTTTTTAATGGCATTATTTCCCCTCCAGAATCCACCCTCATTCTCAGTCCTACTGTTTTCATTCAGCGCGCCTATTTACCCAGCCAAACACCGACTAGCTGCCAAACACCACAGGACAAAAATAGCAGACGCCGGGGGTGGGGTGGGGGAATGCTAGCTGCGCATAGTAGTGACGTCAAACATCCTTTGGTCGACCCTCAGAGACCTGACGTCATTACCAAAGATTATTAGCGTTCCTAGCATCTATGAAACTTGCCTAAAGTCACCGAACAACTAAACTATCTTCATGCCATGTCTGAACATCGAAATGTTTAGCCTATCCACAGCAAACCAGCTTCTCTGAACATACTGGTAATAGGAAATGATCTCACGACGTCGCCAAGCTTCAAATCTTCTTCCTAACAGTTTCACAAGATCAGTGTCGCTGGCGCGGTGTGCATAGCGAACAGGGGCCCTCGGCCAGTACATTCTAAAATATATTTTTAATTAGCCAAGCCCGTTCTTCGCCCACACACGGAAAATATGGAGGATACAAGAAATTTTCCGAGGTTCTCTCGCCCCACATCCACACCGTCTAGTTTGAGGATGCAGATTTCCCAGCGAGAGAGGGACGATACGACCTATTCCACTGATGTGCAATACTTCATGCAGCCGACATCCTAAAGACAATTCTCCAAACAGCAGGATCGCTCGCACGTGCACAGACTATCATCTGCGCGATAACAGTTCTTGTGGTTTTATGAAGTCCACACAGATGCGTCAGTCCACCCAGGCCGCTGGTCAACCCGACATACAGTACAATGGCATTATGACAGCTAATCTACAGTTTTGTTGAATTCTGCTGCCTGCCTCTGAGAGATGGCATAGCTCAGGTGGGAATAATGAAAGATTTAATGGTTCACATCGCACACCTGAGGACTCGACAGCGACACTACTAAAACAACACTCTTTCCTAAACACAACTTCTGAAGAAAGTACGTTATTAGCTGCAGATGGGGTAGATTTTTTTAGCAAGATTATGATATTTGTATACACACCGATAGGTATCTCAGTGAGCTTTGAATGCAGTAAAAGCAGGGCACTGAGGACGCTTTGAGTGCAGGTATGCCAAAAGAACGAAGAAAAAGGAGCGTTTGACCATGCCTTTCATTCCACTTGTAAATTTATTTCACCACTTGCTGTCGGGAATCTCATCGGAACCACCTTCTTCCATAAACCACTTTGCCACCCACCCCCAACCTCCTCAAACACACCGCCTCCATAAAATATAGTAATTTTGACACCCCCTCCCCCCAAAAAAAATGTGCTCAACAGGACACTGAACTCGTTGAAACTACTAACAACGTTAGAAAAATATGGGAAAAGACGGTGGGAATCAGGTAAAGGTAGAGAAAGATCTATAGCAGACTCCAGTGCATTGTACTGATTCAGGGACATTCCAATTCGCTCAGTTGTGATTTCCTCCCTTATTAAAAAAAACATCCGACGGCTGGTCTAACGGCTACTACTGAAGGGATTTCTTTTCACGCTCGTTAGACATTCAATCGACGACGGTGTCACAAAGGACTAAAAGACGTCTGCAGTCTCGTTCCGCGGTGGCAACCTGGCTCATGTCGAAGAGTTTACTGGCTAAGCCGTGAGCAGATTTCATGCTCGCACCTGCCTGCACGGGAGCATTTGCATATAAGTGTCGGCCTCTTTCTTGAGCCCGACACTGACGAATCTAAACAAGCTCGACCCGAAAGATAAGAACAGGTTCCCTGCTCCGACAAAGACGCCAGTAATTGTATCCCCTCCTCAAGATTTTTTTTAACAGTCATGACTGTCATAAGGGCCAAAGCCGTCCTTGCGGTATACACGGCGATGTTTTATTCTGTTTAATGGTCTTGTCTGCTTTTGCAAAACCCTTCGTCAGGGGCCGTTTCGCGACATCCCGCGCACACAGCATTGTGCGGACAGTTTGGTTCTAGTTATCGTGGTGGTGAAGAAGATCGTTTAACTGCTGAGTCTGCTTCTTTAAAAAGTCATTTATTAACCACACGCCGACTCACCAGTTACATCCTACTATGGTCTGGCTTGAGGGAGAGGGTTGGGACATCATTTCCCAAGCAGCTTGACTTAACTCAGCTAAAATTAGTTGTTTTTTTAAATGCCAACTTCCTCAACAAAATATGGGTTCATTATATAAAGTGGATCTCCTGGAAGTATTCTGCAGACTTCTTGTTTTATTCTCACGCCAGCAAACTTACAAGTGCCATTTCCTTTTCCCCACCTCGCTTCTCTCTTCCTTGTCTTCCCAAGGTTATAAAGTCTATGCAATGGGTAAGATGGTATGGCAGACACATCACCATTGCATATCATTTAACAGCATTTTCACAACTCGACCTCAGCTGTTAATCAAGAGTCAAGATTTAATGACAAGTCATACATCCCTGGCTAACTACATTTATACTTTAAATGAGTGGTAGCAGGAGAGAATCTTTATCAAGCTCTTCTCAACGAAAAATACTTTATGAACTGGAAATAGTGATTTACTTTCAATCACAAAACTTATATTGCTCAAAAAGAACTGATGCTGACAATGCTGGTTGTTCATGGTTGCCATCTTCGCTGCTTTTCTGCCCCCTACAACTGACTGGATGATAAAACTGCCATCTTGTTTAGATTGGGCATCCTGACACAATCACTGAATGGGATACCCCCAGTCCACAACTTCCCAAACAGCCTTTTCCTGCAGTCATCCTAATCACCCCAGCACAATCATCACCACCAGTTGTGGCACAGTATCTTTCAGTCTTTCGACTGTGTTCATACATACCCACCCTCAAATGTGGCTGAATTGTGTTCACATTAAACATGCTTTGCACTGGCATTGCAATCATTTGTGCATTCAGTTTTGGTTTTGAGTTGCACACCATTTGATTTGCACACATGGGTGGGTTAAATACAGTTGGAGGGCAATGGCTGAGAAGAAAACTGATCTCACACACTGCAATGGGTTGGACTGTGGCCAGGGTAATGGGAGTGGTGCAAGGGCAATGAGTCTGAGTGTGTGTGTGTGTGCACCAGGCATGTAGCAGGGGTCGGTGGGTAGGTGCATATTCTAATAAGGCTGGTTAACTGCCTTCAGAGTTCTTTCAGCTCATTTACTCATCTTCTGGGTTTTTTCTCTTTCCCCACCTTCTTAACATAATAAAGCCCAAGTCCTTTCATCAAACTACTTACATCCTGTTTTTCAATGTCAACGATTGCATGCCAACCATGCATGGGACAAGCTGGTGGTGGGTGATGGTGAAATAAAACAGATACTTATCGCGCTATGCATGCTATGAATTTGCTTGACCAGAGGCACATTTTCGAAAATGATGGAACCATGCTGTGTGACATTACAACTCATACTCTTGAAATCCCTGGTCTTCCTGGGTCTCTAAAATGCACTTCTAGCTGGTACCGACTCCAAGCAGTGATTTTGAACTGCTTGCTTAAAGAAACATTCATCCAGATGTAATGACTGGTATATGACCCCTGGCACTATACCAGCTCAGAGTTGGGGCGGCAGGAAAAAAAACCATCTGCACCTCAGACCTGGCACCCGTCTGGCTGGCTAAAAATGTTCCAAGGGTAGGCAGAAGCGTGAGAAAGTTGCAGGATAGATGGCATCCGTTTGCCTTCCTCATCATTAACAGCACTCTTCTTCTTCCACCTCTCCTCCTGCCTTTTCTAAAATAAAGATCATCTGCACGCAAGAAGTGTTCTCAGGTCTAAAAGGTGACAGAAGAGGTAAATGCACAAAAGACTCTTTCTCATTCATTTATTTTCACAATAAGGAAAGCACTGGAATGTGAGTGAACCTGTCAAGTCTATGCAGGTGTGCACACATACCTATCCAGTCTCACAGTCTCCTTTGTCACTGCTAATCTGTCTATACACACACACACACACACATTATTTTTATCATAGGCTAGCTGAGTTTCTCTTATATTCATCTTCAGTAGCATATTTATAAAAGTGTAAATATGAGTAGAACATGCTGTACTTAGGTATAAACAAATCTGTTTCATAGGAAGCCAAAAACACAATGAGAGATTCCTTCATGCAAACTATATCTATGGCAGTACGGTAGTGATGCCCATTTTGTTGCCTCAGGGTTTTCCTTTCATCTGAGAACTTATTCACAGAAACATTCAGCTGACCCTCTAAAGTTCAACAAAATATGGGCCAGGTCCTTCACTGGTTCCCTACAGAGTAGCTGACTCAATCCTAGAGGCATTTTTTTCAGCAGCAATGAGCATGTTGGTCTATTCTTATCTTCAGACACCTACGCCTCTCAACAATTAAGCCACATACTGTATCACTGCACTTATTTTCTTTGGGCAGTCATTATCTTCAGAAATGTGACTCAGGTAAAACAGTTGTTTACTCACAGGTTCTGTTTGTCACAGAAAGGAAGTAACTAGAACCTGTAGGCACTCAATTATACCCAGGGGCACCCACATCTACAGCAAACCCCTCCTCCAACCACCCCTCCTTCAACAGCTTCAGTCTAATCCCTGTATCTGTGACAGCATATTTGTGCTTGACCAGGACCTCCTTTAGTTCTGCTTTCTGTCATCAGATTTTGTGACAGGTCGCAACAACTGTTATCACACACAGATCTGTGAGTTTAACAACCACTCAGGTGTTTCCAAGGGTCAAATGAAGAAATGACTCCTGCTTCCAAAACAGGATTGTATGAACACTGTAATGCAAGTGTTTCAAACAATCCTTGAAGCAAAGTCATTTCTGGGGTAGGGGTGGGGGAATCATTTTCATCATGTTGAACTCTGCTTAAAGGATGGGCTACACCTGTGCACACTTAGATTGGCTCAGGAGGAGATGTAGCCAGCCTATGCTCAAGGAAGAATGCAAGGTGTTGATTGATTGCTGAACTCTGCAATGCGGTGAACAGTAAGAAAAGAGCTTTATGTTATCCCACTATCAAATTGATCAATACAGTTTCTTCACAAATGTTTTTAATGACTGTTGATTTATGGCCATTTATAAAGGCATCCAAATTTTATTACTGGTGTTAAGCCATGGTATCCAAATTTTAGAAGCTGTAATTTGTCCCAAAGTGTGATGATTTATTTTTAGATCACCAGGCTTATGGATGGATTCTGAGTGATTGTGATGGTAAAAGTACTTGAGTAGCTGGTGCTTTGTTTTTAATCTTTGTCTTCACTGTCGAAAGGTGGCGTATGTGAATTTCTCCTCAGAGATAAAGTGTTCTTGTATCTTGCTTATCTCAGGCAACAACACTGCATTCCCTTCTCTTTTTTCTTTTTGCTCTCACAGGCATAGCTGTTTTCACCTCTACAGCTCAAATGACTTTTCAGTAGTTTGCATAAGACTGTTCATTATCAGTGGTTATGCAGAAAGTAATATTCTTTTGAGACATGTTTAAGTTTTCATAGTGCTACTGTAATGAGATACATAATGGTCTGAAATAGAAGACTTAGTAGAGTGATTTGTTTGTTAATTAAAGGGTTTGGTTGACCTAAGGGGCCATACTACAACCACAAAAAGTGGAAATTTGTCTTACCTGTACTTTAACAGTTGCGAATCCTACCTATTTTTAAAATATACACACAAATCAGTATAATGTACTCTATACTATATCATCAGCTAAATAGTGCACCGAACATGAAACATATTTACAAGCAAACTATAAAGTTAGGAGACACTGGAGACATGGAGTATTCGCTCAATTTTTTAACTCCAGACTAAAAAGTAAAAATAATAAGCAAGATCACTAAATAAAAGATCCAGATACATTAGTTACTTATGGTAATGGGCTGAATGTACCTAATGCTACTGCTTTAGGACAAAAAATGCACCACACCATCAACTAAGATACGCTTTCAAACTAGATACATAAGTAATGCCTACTATTAGTGCTAATGGGCTGAATACACCAAATGGTAGTTTCTTTCAGATTATGATCTATATATAAACAGACATTAAAAATTCAGCAAGTAACTTCAGTCACGACTGTTCTTCAACTGAAATGACAGTTTAACATATCAAACCCATTCAGGCAGTTTTACTTTTTAAAAAACTTTAATACATTGCATATCCTATGTCTAATTCCTGACACACACTCAAACACAAGGCAAAAAAGACAAAACCTACACCCCTGATTTCCTGTGCAAATATATATTATATGTCTGCATATTTACTTCCCTTACATAGTTAATCAGCATATGGCCTGGTTGTTTAGGCGCTCTCCTGAAAATGCCCATTAAATAACTGGAAAACTATCACCACAGCTCCTTGGTAGATAAACTGTCAAGCTGTGCATTCAGCTGTGGAATGATCAGATGCCTTCCTGGCAGTATGCCAACAGGAGTATGCTGTAGCAACAGAAACCCACAGGGTAACCTTGTTTTCCTGCTGTGGGCTCAATACAAATTGTGTGCCAACTACAAATGGTATTATGTTATACTTCTATATTAATACTGTGTATGTGAATTCTGCTGCTTACACTTCCACTTCTAATTACAAACAGGGAAGCTTGTGTGCTGAGTTCTTTATCTACTCAACCATTAGTGTACAGGCTTTATTAAGGGCACTTCTAAATACTCAGTTAAACTGATTTACAGTCAACTCTCAAACACATTATGTATTCCAATCTTCCAAATAACCTAAATAAATAGTAATAAGTAGCATTCAGGCTGCTGTCTTATTTATGAAATACATTCAGGTCTTCTGGAATTCTGAAAACCAAATGTCAAAATGACCTGGCAGCCTGTAATCTGAGGCCATGGGGGTCATTTTGTTAGCCCCCCCCCCCCAAAAAAAAACCCTTCAAGAGACGTTGCGTTATCAGCTATGAAATGTATACTGTAATGACACAAATGAATTAATGGAACAAGCTTTATGCACTTTGTTTAACTAAAGCTTCTACTATGCGGGACAAATGTACAATAATGTTCAATGTGTTATCCAGAAGCAAAAGCACAATCAATTTCTCTAACTTGACTTACTCTGTTGGTCCCATTCTCTGTCACACTTGTTCTACTTAATTAAAAATGCAATCTAGTTTCTCTGCTGTTCTCACTTAATTTCATACAGAAGTTATCCTTATTTCATCCCAGAGCTTTGTTCAATTCTATTGTGCCTGTCATAAAACAATCAAAGGGTTTGAAAATACATAAAAACCCTGTTGTGATTTTGAATGATATTGTCATAATCCTGGTGTGCATAGACCCATATTCCCTCTAGTAAATATGAAAATTATGGGTGCCATCGCCAAACTTTTTATTTTCTCTTTCTCCAAGTCTGGCCCAACTCTGATCAATAATGAAACTGCTTAGCTATTTCTCCAGCCCATCTCTTCATTTTAGTTAGTTGCCTCAAATACTGCAAAATTTGAGAAACAGTCACAGTGTGTGTGTGTGAGTGGGTACTGTGTGTGTGGGCGAGTGTCTAGTTATTGCCATTAAAAGGTACTGTTAATGTACATATTTATTGTTTCATCAAAAGCTGTATTGCCGATATTATTGTGTATTAATGACGCCATCGCCATCCTCTCAACTGTCGGCGTCATCACCTCTGCCCGACGACTGGAATTTTTTGAACTTGCACGTCTGTTCTATTTTATGATTTGAATGTTGGTTTGCTTGTAACATCAAGGCAAAGTCCTATGCCCGCATGTGGGAAATAAAGTACTCTTACTGTTCATTACGCATTCTCAGATCAAATAGTCTCTCCCTGGTTAGTGGTTCACACACCTAGACCTAGGACACTACTTGACGATTTGTTCCAAACTATAACTGGATACATATTTATATTATCAGTGTAATATCAGCGATGTACAATTAAGGCATGGCCTTGTGCTCACATAAACTTCTCTACGACTGGGTATTCCTTCGCTCTCCACTCATTATTCACAGAAGTAGTAACAGTCGACTGCACAACCAGTGGCATGACGAAAAGCAGTTTTGGGAAGAAGAGTTAGTGTTTGTGAGGGTCAGGGTGTTTGGGGAGGGGGGGGAGAATATTATTAGATATGCTTATTTTAAATGAATGAAAAACCACATTATATGCATTCCAATTACAAAACAATATAGTTAAACAAAAACGTTACTATTTTACTTACATGATATGACAGAAGGAGCAGGTAGCCGTTATACTTTACAACGATCAAAGAGTGCATAGACAAATGTGTGCTCACTGGTATGTTGCAGCAACGGCCTTGCATGGACGGCAAGTATGCGGATGACGTCACTTTAACGGAGCCAATCGGCAATGACCTTGCATAGCTAGTGCAGTGCTTAGTAGAAAATCAATTTTGTTTCAGGTTTGAAGAAAAAAGTACTTTAATTCACAGATGTGGTGTAGTAACAAGTTCTTTGTCCATTAACGCTATATTTCGTTTAACTGTTGAAAATATTTGTCGTTGATTGCACTATTACGCATTTCATAGTAACCTTGACCCTTTAACAACCACTGGCGCGAAGCGCTTTGTGTGTGGGAAGATGGTGGCTTTGAATCGATACTGTACAGTTTATGATACATTCGTGTTACGCAGTGCACATATCAAAAATAAAGCAAATATATTATGTATTAACTGTATATTATATTCTAAATATATAATTAATAATTGTATATAATTCCTTAATCAGATCAATAAACACTAATGGATAGCATTTGACCGCATGCTGACATCGGGCTAGATAGCAGCATATAAAATCATGCTGCATAGACTCTGAGACAGCTACCACCATCCGCCCACATACTGTACAGCATTAAAAGTAAAAGCTGAACATAGAGGTGGAGATTATAGAATGTAGAAACAGGGTGACAGTATAGGTTTGACCAGCAACCACTCCACCACTCAAGCCACTTCCCACCAGCAGCGACAGTGCGCCAGGAACGTGACCAACAAGAGGGACTTCACGGACCCATCAGTGCAGAGCACCAAACGGCCCCCTTTCTTCCCTAAGTCCACTATCCGCTCCCCAATAGTGCGAAATCACTGCGAGGTGGAAGCAGTTTCCTTCCCAAACAGCTGTGACCTGATCCGAACGCCAACCGTAAACTGATCGAACCTGCCTGTAGGTCTAAAGTTTCTTTAGAGGGACAGTATGTGCTTCCACATTGCGGTGATTTCGCACTATGGGGGAATGGAGTCCTAATACTAAAACCACCACTTTTCAGTGGATGGCTCCCATCACCCCTCCCTTGCTGTATCTAATTGTTCCCTAACCCATGGGGTCATGTATGTATTCAATCTGTGTGAACTACGGGTGGGCTCACTGGTAGCGAACCATGAGCACTTTAATTCAGGTTCGGAGACCTGCATTCTAACCACACTGTTTCCTACTTATTTCGGAGGAAACTAAGATGCACACTGCTTCTAAAAAAAAAAAAGGTGAACATCTACGTTTTCAAACATAGAAAATAAGATAAATAATTAGTAAAACTAAAATGTAGCAAATAATTTTGTATTCCGCACCCATACGTATCAAATTATAGTTCATCGAAGAGCGTTGCAATGCTGTTGTACGGTGTGTGAATTCGTGATTCAATACTTTATTGAAACTATATGTGGAAGACATGCCTTTTTTCGTGAAAATAACTCTATAAAGTATCTTGACTAATAACAATGCTCACGTTTAATAATACAGCTCATTTATGAATACACGTACGAGTGAGAAGGAAAAGACTTTCATATAACATGGAATACCCATGCGAAAAGTTCTGTTTACAAGAATATATAAAGCACGTGGCGGAAGTAAATATTGGAAATCTTTGGTGTCAAAAATAGGATAAGGTTGGGCGGGTATCTAAGGGACAATGGCGACGGCGTGGTTAGAAAAATTGAAATCAGCCAAGAAAACGTGTTTGATTCAAGACGGTATGAGCTAAAAATATTACATTACGCATTGACTGTAAAATATTTTGCTGTATAAATGAAGTTTAGTTCTCACTTATGATGGTAGCATGAACTTACTGTGAAAAACGAAAAATTAATGTGATTCAACACGATCGAGTGAAGAGGACAAAATTTTTGAAATAACCCCCCCCCCAAAAAAAAAATCTCCGACGTGATGCTTTATAAGATTGCATACAGTTTTAATTGAAAAGGATATCAAGAACTGATATCTCATATCACCTATAGAAGAATAAATTTGTTTTCTGCGCTGTCATCACAGTCGTGATATTACTGTTATACCCATCATGATCTTCACATCTTAGTAAGATATGCAACTAGTGAACTACGAACTATCTTGATCACGATCAGTATCTGCGCAATTGGACATATGGTCATATATCTACGGCCTATAACAGGACGAATGTGCGTCCCAGTCCAGAGAACTGGGGCGAATATTCGCCTGGTCAAGAAAGACCTTCAGAAACGCTTGCACTTTACCGGTTCACACCCTGTCGAGCTACACAAGACGATCGCTTGTTTTATCATGCTTCTTGTATTAAAATCTAAGGCAAAACTGAGAGCACCTTACTTCTTTCAGCAAGTCTGCAATTTCTGGAAAATCTTTCATTTTTTTTAGTACTTCAGGACTCCACCTTTCTTACAATTTTAATGAGTAATAAACTGAAAACTGTTGTATGAAGATGTTTGCCGATTTTCTTGAACATTTTCAGGGAAGCGGAAAATACATTTTACGTTTCATGATGGGATGGAAATGGCAGAGGAATATGACTTAAAAAGCAGTGAGCTTGTTGGTAATTATCAAAGCTGTGTATATTCAACATAAGTTATTTTGTTCGTACAGGAAATTAAATCCATTAATGTGACCAAACAGATTTTTATTTCATGCAGACTTTTACGTATTTTATGTATGTTAAATTTGGTATCAGATTAGTACAAAGTACAGTACTCTGAAATTAATTTTTTTAAACATAATTTATTGAGAAATTTCAGTGTAATTTCAGTGAAAAGGGACAATGCGGAGTATGAAATCCAAAATTAAAACCGTTGCTCGTCACTGACTGTTAAATTTCTATCCCTGGCAGTTAGGAAGTGGAGAAAGAAGGGAACTCTTGGTGGAATTGGCAAGTGGGAGATGGAAATAGGGGATGAAATGGTCCCAAGGAACCCAGAGATGGAGGGAATGATGGAAAACTATTCAAACGTATGGCTTTTTATGTGTGTATACATGGGAAAGTGAGCGAGTGAGAGAGATCTGTGTTTTAGTGTCATGTTCTTGCATTTTGACTCAAGCATATATTACTACATATTAGCACTTTTGTAAATAAAGAATCTTTGCTCTTTTGTATGGATGTAATTAAGCAAACGAGTGAAATGAAGGTACATAAGTGCTGACTCATCTCTTGGTGTGATTAGCAGTAACATCACTGCTCGTTTTCAGTCTGTGCCATCTGAAAATACTGCATTGTTTCCCTGCAACATGAGCCAAACTCAATGGTGTTCAGGTGATATCTGATAAAGGTGCTTGACTGCTAGACCATGTCTCCAAAAATGAACACTGCAACACCCACTAAAACCACCATTTGAAATCTTTGGTCTTTTAGATTTCATTATTAAACTGTATTTCTGTTGTTGTTTGGGCCTTAAACTGAAAAATACGGGGATCATTTTTATTGTTTCTTGCAGCCTATTTTTGTGAGAAAAGACACAAAGACCCACTTCCAATGGCGGATACGTAACATCCCATATCCTATCAGTAACTACCATGTTTCAATTGACAGTGACAAGAGGCAGATAGTTGTATGCACTGAGAACAAAAAGTAAGATGAGTAGTTTGTTACTTAAGGATTAAATTGTTCAGAAAATGCTGCATTTAATATTCTCCATTTATTTGATGCATGGTATTTGGGTGGAGAGTGGGGGTGGGGGTAGGGAAAGGTTATCTTAAAAAAAACTTCCTGAGCAGTCAAGATGTCATGAGTTTGGCTTCAAGCAGAAGTTAGTGATGGCTCTTGTTGCTGGCAACTACTGATAGAGAAAAGTAGACAGTAGTCTGTGGGATATGATTGAGTCATTACTGAAAGACAGTTCAGCATATGAAGAACATATTTGTTTTCCAGATACTATAAGAGATTCAACATTCCAGACATGGATCGGCTGCACCTGGAGTTGAAGCAGGACCAACTATCTGCAGTACATGCCAACAACACACTTATTATTTCTGTAAGTTTACCACATGGAAAAAGCATTGCCATTTCTTGGTAAGGAAAGACTTGGAAAGCAAATTTTATGAAGTTGAGCAAAGTGATTCAGAAAAAATTACAGGAGCCAAAGCCTCGTTCCAAGCTGTGGATTCCTTATCATCAGTGCTTGATTCAGAAGACTCGCAAACTCAAAAGCCCATAATGCAAACAGCACGTAATTATTTTTTGTTTCCTTCTAGGTTTTGATTCTGTGTGTACCATCTGTAAGCCTTGCTGGAGTGGATTTAGTTTTCAAAATCACAAAAACATAACCTTCTTTGTCAGCCATGGAGCAAATGATGGGAAAGTGTGTACACATATATATACCAACAGCAAAATAGAGAAAGGGCAGGAGTAGGGGAAAGGCTTTTAGTTTCCCTGGACCCTATTTAAATTTGAGGGGCCCGTTTTTGTTTGGAGGGGGCCGCTCTAAAATCTTCATTGTAATTGAAACTTCAAATACATTCAGAGCTGAGTTTTCAGTGTGTGAAGCTGAAATCATGCATTAAAACTTAAAATACTGCCATCTCGTTGCGAATGACAAGGTTCCAGATTAGAAAATTGCCAGATGCCTTCCAGGATCGGATCTAATTATCTTTGATAACCTCCTTCGAGCATTAGTGAAAATGTTTTATCCCTACTGTCATTAGATAAATTATTGGATGTGACTCTCTGCACGACTCTTGAGAGCTGTGCACTGGTGGCACACATTCTCTTATCCACATGACCAGCCAATTTATTTCATTGTTATTGTGCGTTCACTGATCGGCCATATGAAGATGACGAAGATTACACACACTATTTGTCAGTTTTGTTTCAAATTTTGCGGCGACCTATAAAGCAAGTTCCTGATTAGTTTATGACATAGTCTCGAGGCTGTTTTTATGGTTAGAATGAAGAACATTTACCAAGGCAGTCTATAGCTGGGTAGTTAAAGCATCATATTGGAAATTTGAAGGGTAGGTAGTTTGAAACTCATGGTGGGTCCTTTATTTCTGTTAAGTCAGACAATTCCTTCAAAATTTTTCTTTTTAAAAATAATGTTCCAATTATTTAGATAACTCCAACAAAGATACTGGCAGCGCTCACACATAGCCGTATGCAGACGCCTGTGTCCAAAGGGAGCTTACCGTACCTAAACACGTAGCAAAGAGAGGGCCGAAAGAAAGGAACTTGGCAGATCTTTTCCTTTGTCCTTCATCTTGTTAACAGACATCTACAGACTATTATGCATCTCCATATATATCCATGAAAACAGTTTTAAACTGCAAAAGTGCAAGAAAAACTCGAACTGCAGGTTTTTCAAACATTTTAATGCCCCCCTCCCCTCCCCTCCCCACCCCCCAACCCGAGACATTGCATGTTATGTATTCTCTCTGAATGGAAAACAAATACATAAACCTTACCTATGAGCAAAATTCTGGAGCTGTACAAAGAACAATTAGCTACATAATTTATACTCATAAATAAGGTGTTCTCTTTAAAAAAAAATTCAGTAGCAGGAGAGAGAAGCCTAGGGGAAATTTGGCGGCCTAGAGATTGAAGTTTTTGCAGAGGGAGAAAATCTGAGGATGGTAAATATTTGAAGGAGGTGGGGCAAATTAAGATGGATTTGCACTATGAGATAAAACCTTGCATGTGCCCCCTTTTTAGACAACACGAGTAGACTCACCCAAGGCTGAAAATTGATGAAAGTGTTAATAAAGCATGGATTCTGCATTACATTGTATTTCAAAAATAAAAGGTTTGTCTGGTTGCATTAATAACTTCTTCATCCAGTTACTGCATTTTTTCTTTCTGGCCTGATTGAAAAATATTTTCCAGTAATGAAATTTAATGCTTTTATCATCTTCAGTACCAGAAGCCTCAAGCAGCTTTGGAGATGGAACGGGCATTACAGGAAGAGTTCAAGAAGATGAAGGCCACCAAGGATGGGGATGTTGACTGCAAACCCAGCTGAAACTGCTGTTGATGGAGATGACAAATGTTCTTGCTTCTTCTCTTTTCAAGGCCTAAAGGTTGGGTGGAGTTCTAGGTTTGCATGTGGCACTCAACATGGTGACATCACCCTGCCCTCCATTTTGTTTGTTCACGTCTTCATTTTACACATAAATAAACCCATCATTCAAAAATTTCTTTTTCAAGTCTTTGTGCATGCATGCAAGCCTGCTGCAAAAATTTTCAATAGTCTGAATGGCATCAACAATTATTTTCACTTTTGAAAGAGGCTCCAGAAATTTGTCCTGCAAAAACTGCCTGCCAGATTCCCACCCCAACCTGCCTCCTAAAGCAAAGATCATTCTTGGCTCACCTTCAGCACTAGTTATGTTGATGGAGAATTAAAGCAGGTGGAAGCTGCTTTTGTTGAAAGGACAAAGTTCAGGCAGCATGCTATTTCAAGTAAATGGTGCAAGTAAAGATGTTTCTAGATTTTTATTTTTTCATTGTAGCATAGTGGAATGAAAATTCCTATGAAACCAGAAAGCTACTTCAGGAATAAAGTGATAAAATATATTACATAGAATGTTATGACACAAAAGTGAGCAACAAAAGTGTGCAGGACAAAAAATGCATGACAGTTTGCAGACTTTTGTGAAAGAGCGTTTTCAGCATCTTTCTGGTTGAAATTGCTGTAAACATCTTGGGATTCTTCACCCCACCCCAACCCCCCCACCCCCCAAAAAAAAGTATTTTCCTTCTAGGAAAGACTAGTTTTAATTCAGGATTAAGGGTGATGGCAGATATTTACTAACATTTCAGGAGGCCACCCAATGTACTTATAGATAATATACTTAAGGAAAATGTCTCTAAAAATAGATGCAGCAGATGCAAAACAAGCTTTAGTGCTTCTGCACTTGTCATTGGACCGATGCAGCAGGCCCTTGTATGTTACAGGCTTTAAAATAGTATTTTGGCCAATCTGGTGCAGTACAGAACGAAAGAGTTTAAAGTGTAGCTTTCCCCCTTATGATAGTTTTAATATCCAAACTTTTCTAGTACCCAGAATTTTTTTAGTGGTTAGGTTGCCTGGGATTGTAACCCCCCCCCCCCCCACAACTCCCCTCAGGCACTCAAGGCCATCTGAGGCACTTGTTCACAAAGTGGCATCAAACAAAATGTTTTGAGATAAAATGGTCTTCTAATGACTTGGCAACCCAGTTCTGTTAAGGATGGAAGAAGAGCAGGATAGCAGAGACTTGGAAGCTGCATCTAGCTTGTTCCTCTATGGCCTTTTGTGGTCTTTTCTTTCCATGCACAAGAGCATATTCCTGGCTTTCCCTTTATATACAAAAGAAAAGCGAGGACTTTCACTGAAGTTATACATGCAGTTGCTCACATTTGTGTCATAAATGAATTGCAACTATGAGTTGAGACAAGTGTGCTTGCATGCAACACAGATAAACCTAGTTAGAAATTCTCCATTTCGTTTAATTTTTGACAGAAAACATGGTCTATTTTTATGTAAAACTTTACATATAACCATATAAGTCATGAGGATGGTGAACGCAGCTTGTATCTAACAGAAAACCTTTATGACTTCACAGAATAGGCATGCAAAAACACCTGAAGGTTAAATGGAGAAGCTGCCCTCCAAATCCCATGTTTGTTTTTTTTTTAAGTCATGTGATATACCCAGCTGTATCCAGAGGAATTGTAAAATGCATAAACCAACTTCAGCTGAACATATGCCATAGATATAACAACATAAATTACTAGAGCAAGACTGCCACTGAAGTAGCCTTACTAAGGCACAATGCATGCAATCTTTGGGGTGTTGGGGTTTGTTTTTTGTTTTTTGGTAGAGACTTTAGTGCAAAGATAGCATTTAGCCCAACCACTGAACTGAAACTTTCACTGCAGTCACTGGTCTGCACATCACATTGAGTAGTGACATCTTACATCTACCAAAAATGATTTTCTGAAATGTACATTTAAATATCCCTGCAAAAGCAGCTACATGTACATTAAAGTTACTTTGATGTCATTAACTGCATCATTTTGTGTTACCTATACATACACCTGCACCTAATTCTGTGAACCAGAAAAAACACCAAACACACACCCATCCTGACCACCACACACAAAGAAAGTACCCAGATGAAGAAAATGGCCAACTGCAATCTTAATTATTGGTAAAAAGAATCAGACCACACGACTGACACTGTGCCCCCAAAACGCATAGGAACTTATAGTTTCAAAGTCTGCCGACGACATTGAGTTTTTGAGTGTCCTTAAATTATGGCTGTACAGGGCAACTGAAAAATGTGAAGAAAGAAGAAATGGTAAATATGTACTTCTCATGCAATACGGTCAACACCCTTATGTGACAAATCTGCCACCACAGGAGTGGGATTCATACTACAGGATACTGGTAAGAGGGACAGTTGGTCAATTCAGGGAAAACCACACAATGTGAGGGAGAGAAAATCTATATTTTTTGTATGGCAGTCACCCAGGGCATTTTCTTTGGGTACATTGGTCTACAATTTTTTTCCAAAGGAGGGGGTAAAAGGAGTTGAGAAGGTAGTTTGACCACCATTTGTTAGTTCTGTTACTTGTGGTCATGTACAATTTACAACTGCTGATAGGCCTTCTCTACGTGAGAATTTCATATTGTCACTATCACTTTCCTAAGAGATAATAACTTTCATGCCTACAATACTTTCACAGTTGTTTCACACCAACAGTACTTCCACAATCCTTGAAATAACAGACAAAAGGCAAGAACTGTAGGGAAAAAACTCATTTTACCTGTCCTGAGCAGGCACTGCTGCCAATTTTTTTGCAGCAATTTTGTCTGTGTAAAATCAAACATAGAATTACTGTCACCATACAAGGCTTAGTCATGGCTATATATGGTATCCTTCCCTCCCACCTTTTTTTCCAGAACACAACCTTTAGTTTTTAACAGTGTTACTTTGTCTCTTGTTTGAATGCAATTTTCAAATCTAAAATTGCCTACCAGATCATGATTTTGACTAATAAAATGAATGAAATCAGCCAAGACCCACTTGCCAAATTACTTCACACAATTTCCTGTTAATGCCATCAAAAGTGAGATGCTTCAACAGCAGATATTCATCCAGGAATTCATAAGCAATCATGCATGCACTCTCTTGTGTGCACACTCACTAAGATACACATTCCTTTCTCCCATTCCCCTATGCTTGCATATGCACATACAGTATTTTGAAATGATTTCAATTTTTCGACAAGCTATCATGCACACAATGATTAGCTTCAAATAGCTATGCTTCAAAAACACTAAGATGCTTAACTACTTTATAAACAAGAGCAAAGTAACAAAGAAATGCAACTATGTTGTTCATACTGGTACAAAAGCATTGTTTATACTCGATAGGACATAGAAATGATGTGTATGATTTGTCTGCTGTTAAAAACTACAAGACTGGTCTCTTGGGCAAGTGAAATGCATGTCAGGTACAGACATGTGTACTCGCTTCAACATTAATCCAATCTAACAACAATTATATGTATTTAAATATTTAAAATCTGTTTACAGTAAGCTGATGTACCTTTCACTCATTCATTCCAACTGTGTACAAGAACAGCAAGCTGCAGGACAATGTCATAACCAATTTTTATGTCACTATCGGGGGTGGAACATGCTGTAAGTTAACAGCAAACTGATACAGAAAGACTATAGGATACACCAAATAGAACTTGGCCAAGCTTCACAATCACTTCATTGTAACTGCCTTAACATTTAATGAGGTGACTTACATTCTACAGAGCTGCTTATGAATGGGTCTTCCAGTGGGGAAGGGTGATCATCAAGGGAGGAAGAGATGATCCCCACCCCCGTAAGTTCTTAATGAGTGATCTTAATGTACGGCTACTCCAGTTTTTGCTTTATTGAAAATGCCAGGGGCTTTTATCTATAAATATTTGTGTTATTTTCCCTTAGTGTTCTTCAATACTCAAACATTCTGTTCCACATCAAAATACACCTCGGGGTCCTCGGTCCAACTCCAGTGAATGCCCATGTGCTCATACAGATTGCACTATTCCTTGCATTTCTCAAAGTGCATAAACATTCAGCGTCACTCCTGAGCACAGGTACTCTTAATGCTGTGCCACGTATACTCAATGTCATTTTTTTCCCCTCTGGTATGCAGATTTTTTCTTTCATTTTGTCATTTTGTGCCTATGTTACTGGGTAACTGGGTACTCCAAACAAAGACAAAGTAAAATAGAAAGAATGAAGTATGACACTGACAGCCAGACGAAATGCAAAACCAAACATATTTTAAAAAAAACGGCAAACCAAATAGTTCAGACCCTACATTTAAAGACCATAGTCTCTTTTCGCTTTGATGATGATTTCAAGGATGGGGAGTATAAGGAAAACAGCTTGAGACATAGCGAAGGGTGGAAAAGGGGCAGAGATAACAACACAGAGAACTGCAAATGTCAATTTCAATGAAAATATTAGTAATACTTTCAATATATTGCAGATGCATATTTACATATATTCACTCACCCACTCTCAACTAAAGACATGTATTTCTCTACCTGTGTGTGTCTATTTTTAAAGAAATCAAGAAATGCTGAAACCCATAATTTAGTTATGTCTATGACATAAACAATATTAATAAGAGTACAAGGTGTTTTAGAAAAGGTAGCTGGGTAATCAAAAAACCAAATTTTCCCAATGGCATGGTGTGAACATGACATCAGCAACCAGTCAGTTTGCAGATCAACTCCGAAGACAAATTCCTTCAACAGTATAGACTGCAAATTTGAGAACCAATCGGACCACTGGTTTACCCACAAAAAACACAATTTGGACAGCTTTAATAGCACCCTCTTTGAACGCAACAACTGCAAAATATTAAAAGAAATGGAAAAGCATGCAACAGAGAATGTAAAGACAGGAAAGAAGAAAAAGAGTGGATACAAAAGAAATGGGAAGACATGTAGGACAGAGAAGGAAAACTGCATCACACATATCAGAGAAGACTAAAACAAATCCTTCTGTTTCACTGTAATTGCTTTACAAATGACAAAAGCTCCTGATCAGACCCACCTTGTAGATACCCTCTTTTCACCCTTTCCCATCCCTACCCCCATTTGCACCAAGAGAAACAATTTTTTCACACGATGAGGTTTGGTGAGAATCAAGGGCAGCTACTGTTTTCCCAGGAAAATGCACAAGTCTTGGGCTGCAAATTCTCTGCAGCAAGGAATAATTGCAATCTCTTCTTGTTGCCTCATGCACCATTGCTGGCACACTGTCAATGAACACTGCTGCACCCAAAGCCAAGAGTATCACAGCCATAATAGTAGCATCTGAAAAATATGTGGAAGAAAAATACAGATTTAACTCTCTACATCTCGATGATGTTAGTGGGAACACTTGATTGTACAACTTTTGTATTACCTACAAGACAGGAACAAAAGGGCTGAGACAGGGAGGAAAGTGGAAATAAAAGAGTCTCAAGGGAAGGAGGTGACAAAATAGCTTGTCTGGAAAAATAAAAATGTGTTTTGATGGTGAATTGAATGCTTGTAATGCAGACAGATTACAGAACAACAGCAGCAAGGAATTTCAAATCCTAGGAAACACACACACACACACACACAAAAGTATGGCGCCCAAACATTTTGCATTTGTCTTTTTACAGGGACAAAGTGCAGAATTTGAGTGATTAGACCCTGGTTGGCAGGGCACCAATAGTTGACAGAAAGGTTGGGCATGGGCATAAAGCTAATGATAACAGTGAACTGATCTTGTGATTAACTGTTCATCAAGAAGCAGTGTACCATGTTCAACTTTCTGCTTATGGTTAACAATGGCACCACCACTGTCTGATCTCAATGAATCATTTTTTTGATCATTTTAAAAAAAGTTCTCATATACACAATTTCGTAATGTTATTTGTGTCTTTAAAACAGTAAGAAACACATTTCCATCTATCACATTATGCACATACTTTAATATTTCTAGCACACTGTGCATATTAAAAAAATTATCTCTTAGAAATCTGTGGAGAGTTGCATGGCTTTGGCACCACCCATGACCCCACCCTCGCCTAACCCCCATACCCCACACTAACCCACATTGCACCTCCCATAAACATCACTGCCAAACCCCTAACCCACCACCCCACCTCTAGCCATCACCACCCCACCCTTAACCCACAATGCTGCACCCTTAACCCATACCATCCTACCCCTAGCCATCACTGCCTCACCCTTAACCCACACCACCCCAGCCCTAACCATCACCCACCCCACCCACCAACACCCCACTGTCACCTATCCCCCCATCTCCATCTTGCTCATGGCTGCAGAAATGGGGGTTAGGGGTGGGGTATAGCAGGGAGAGTTAGGATGGGGTGTGGTCTAGGGATAGGGGTGGGGCACTGTGGGTTTAGGCTTGGGTGGTGATGATTGGTGGTGATGCTTAAGGGTGGGCGGTGTCGGTTAGAGGTGGGGTGTTGATGGTTAGGGCTAAAACAGTCATGATTCAGGGGGGAGTGTAGGTATTCCCCCCTCCTAACCCTTCCCTCTTCCAATAACCTCCGTCCTCATACCCTCCCAGATGCCATCAGGGAAGCTCCAGTCTGGATGATCACCTCCCAAACATGTGGTGCATGGTTTTCACTGCTATTTTGGTGTCATTTTTGTCCCAGTTGCAAATAAGAAAAATATCTCGCAGTGGATCTCACCACGAAACTAATCAACAATTTTGTAGATTCTTAGTCTGACAGACATACTTTGTCTCGCCTTTAGTAAGGTGCAAACCAACTAGCTTATCTTCATGGCATACGTAGTCTGGAGTAAGGGAATTATTCAGCGTAAGATGGCCATAGTTTAGGCTAAAGCCACGCAACTGCCCCCTGGCCATTATTACAAAAGCATATTCTAGATTTTGAAAAATCTAGTTTGGGCATCTGTCTAGGATGCTAACAAGGAAGGGGAGAAAGCTGAATAAAACTATTCTTACATACTCCCAGTCTTTCATGTGTTACTTCCATTTGACCAGTTTGACTCACACGTAAAATACTTTTACCCTCATATTTACTTTTCCAAGGTCAAAGGCACGTAACTGCTTAGCAAATGTTAGCCAAGTGGAAAGAGTTCAAATGTTACCCAAATACACTATTGAAAATGCTTGAAAACTAGCAGCCGCACACACAAACATACACACACATATATATGCCTGCATATTTACCCACATCAACTTACACCCCTACTTCTCCCACACATAAATTTAATCTTTGAAAAGCTTCTGTTATCACAGGCTCAAGCCAAAGTAAACAACTTACCTTTGATTGCATATCAAACTAACAGGAAGCAAGATGTCAATTGACTGATATGTCATCTTCAAAACTTCGCTTTCGACTGCCGTCATGACTGCACAGAAAACATGACATAAAAGCAAGATTTGCTTTCTGCTTTATAGTTGCAAATATGTTTGGCTCATACTCATGAATGGAAAGTTTTGTTTTGGTCACTTGCGTAGAAGATCATGCCCATATAAATGCATTAAAACAAATCAGGCAGAACATTTAATAAAAAATATTATTAAATGATGAGATTTTCTTAGCACTTACTAAAGTGGAGCCCAAATTTTACAGAAAAGTTTTTGGATGATTACAAAGCCGATGATACACCTGTAAACAGGGTAACTTGCAGCACAGCAGTTATGCATGCTTGTTCCCAGTAAAGCCATATCTAGCTCATAGTCATATAATGTCTCTGCATGTGGCACCTACATGTAAAATTACTTATTCTATGACAGGAACATTTTTTTTCAACTGTTACCTGTTGAAATCTGGGAGTCTGTTCAGTTGTTGCTGCATCTGCCTTGTTTCTTCGATGTACTCTTCAAGGTTGGCTATGGTAGTTGGGGGCAGCACATTGGGAATGAAGCGGGCAAATAGCGGTGAATTCACCAAGGCATAATCTGTACACATATCCCCTCCCACACACATATGCACATACACAGGCATAGATGTGCACAAGCACATACATTCATGCACAGGTGCACACACACACACACACATATAAACACACAATTACCCTTCTGCAAAAGCCTGTCCATCACAGCACTATTTTTTGATAAGATGATGATGTCAGACAAGCTCTTTTCTCAAGGACTGTGGACTACGGAAAAAACAAAGCACAACCAATAACCACAGGTACCAAGCACTATTAGACTGAAAAATTAAGCATTATATAGTATCTATCTGCTCACCAAATCCTAGTATATTATCTATACATGTATTAATGATTGTACAAATAAAGAAAAAAAATAAAGTCTTGTTTTATGAACCACAGCTGACAGCGATATGACCCCTTTATCTTAACTCTCTGAACTCATGGGGTCAGATACGTTTCAACAGTTCTGAGACGACATGGTTCCGCATCAACAGCTATGAGATGACAGTTTAAAATAATTCTATTAGCGTACTAAATGGCATAAGGGAAGTAACCTTTGTATCATTGGAAAGTGCTATCACCAGTTGTATCCCCTGTATTGTTTGAATTAGTTTTTACAATGAGTTTTGGCTCTCCAAAAATGTTTGTTGAACAGACCACCAGGTCTGTGTACACCATTCCAAAAGGTGCAGCCGGCAGCTTAGACATCACCTTTAATTTTAGAAGGGGATGCACAGGAAAATTACTACTACATAAATATTTCACACTTGAAGCCTTCACCAACAGATTCAAACTAGATTGTGCCTATTGGATTTATTTACATTCGTGAAGTGTACAAGCAGTAACATATGGAATTCGTTACAAATTTTTTTATTTTGTGGAAACAGTGACTACCTTTGAGAACATATAGTAAGTACTATTTAAATATAAAATTTTAAGCATTTTGATGACAAGAACTGATCTTTCCAAATATATAAACTTTATTACTGAGAGTAAGGTAGTTTACAAGCAGTAAATTTTTTAAACAAGCCAAATTCTATCGGTTTCGAAGAGTTTCTTATATCTGAGCCCAGCCAGTTCAAAGAGTTAAAAGTCATTAGCTACAACAAAACAAACCAAATAAATAGAAAACCCCAAACAATTTCTGCAAACAGTGTCATTTGCACCTTGGACAGCGAGTCAGCTACTATAATAATTTCTTCTGTTGACTTGTGGTGATCTTTTTTCATAAATGATACTTGGGTCAATGGGACATTACATTTTAATGAAGTTGGAATGACCAACTCTTTGCTGCTGGTGGTAGACTTCCAGAGTAATATGCTCCTGCACAAGTCTTAACAGGATATTCTGAGCCTCCGTAAAATTCTGCTTCTATTTAACAACCCCTCTTCAATTTGTTATGTAGTATTTAGGATAATCCAAAATACCCTAGAAAATCTTAGCTCTAGTGAAATGCAATCATTTCAGGATAAAAGCTGGTGGTCAAAGAAGTTTTTAAAAAATGGAATCCACTCCAGAACGGTTCCCATACACAGGACAAGGGAGGCAATTACTTCTGCAAATTTTCACAGAGGTTTTACTTCATATACTAACGGTTTATTTTCTTTAAGAAGTTTGACATTTCAAAAGTTAGATATGGCTGTGGTATACTTAATCCAGAACAGCTGAAAATAATCTTATAGAGACTGTTTCCGTATAATGCGAAAGACATTTATTCTACAATGTTTAAAGCTTGGATTATGTAAGAATGTGCATGCACACGTAGAAACTGAGACTACCTATTTCTGAATGAGCTAATCAGCACAACTGATAAATATAACTCTAAATAAAAAGGATTATATGACCTAGTGCTCCATCACATACACAGTATGTGTAAAGTCTGCTAACAGCACCCAAATTCTTTTCCTTTTTCTTCTAACTATTCTGAGGTTCAAATGCAGCAAAGATTGAAAAATTACTGATGGAAAGTATTTGACTAGATAACTTACCACTTGGTCATGCTTGTTATATGTAACAGCATTTATAAAGAAAATATGTGTTTCAGTGTAACAACAGTTATCTTTGTTTGAGGCATGTGTCCTCATGTCTACAACAGGTATGTGCACGCTAATAATAAAAATAAACTGGAAGCACCAGTGCTTTTTCTCTAGAAAAATTAAGGATAACATCCAAAGCAGGAGGAAAGTAGATATCAACAAGAGCATCAAACAATCTTTATACTGAATATAACCTGCCACAAAACAAATGTCACCAATTGTGGAAAAGACAAAAAAGCTACAGAAACTCTCATTTTTAATGGATTTTGATATCAAAACTGCATCAAAAAAGCTGTTATGTAAAAAGGTTGGGAAAATCACCTTTTAAACGCAAACAGAAACTAGACACAAGAAGGCAAGAAATAGTAAGAGAATTCTTTAAAAAAATTACTTTTTCTCAAATAACAAAAGAAATTAAGGTGAGTACTTTATTAACAATGAGGAAAAAAGAAAAAATTGAATTAAATTTAACCACATCAAACTGTAGAATTCTTGCTTTCCTTGTATTGCTTATACCTACTGGTCTCTTTTCATCTATACGCGTTGTGTCTGAAACTGAAAGAGTCTCCAGAAACATGCTCAATGTAACAATCAACATTATTTTATTGCCAGTTCATAAAATGATTTTTGAACATGCATTTTCACCACTCCAATGAAGTGGCATACCAGCCTGGTTAAAAACAACAACTTTCTGCAGGCTATCGGGTAGCTGAGACTAATTTCAACAGATTACAGAACTTTAAAAAATATTAGCAGAATCTAAATGCCTCCATGACAGACGGTCTGCTCTAACACTGACAGTGATGAAGTATGTTCGCTTTCCCTGTGCTCCTTATTCAGCACCAAACTGTTTATAAAGATTGGAAGCTAGAGTATTTCTGGGCAGTTTGTGCTCACAGGATTGGCACTGGTTAGCTGTACTTTGACCGTGCGACAAAATGACATACTCTCTTGTGCACTGGTTCTGGCATTTTGGTAAGCTCTGTGAACTGGTGGATAACTACAACAAAAGCAGAATCAACCTGGATGACCCTGTTTCCTACTACAGGCGTCTTAAAAATCAAGATCCCCACCAACGTAAACATCATGCATAGAGCAAGATGAAAGAGAAAGGAAGGGGGACAGAGAAAGACAAGAAGCTTCTCCAAAACTTTCAGCTAAAGACAAATTGCAAAAACCTACCAATGAACCTGACTGCACAATGCAGGCACATTGCAGCATAAAGAAAGCAAAGATAAAGACCACACGACATCCAAACTTTAGACATGACGGAGACAAAATAATAATAATAATAAAAAGACAGGCAATGCCCAACACGTGCACACACACACACACACACAAACCATGAAATAGGTGTAGCTCTCTGGTTTGCTGCACAGTGGCTGACCCTGAACTTGCCTATTTTCAATACCAGACGAGCGTTATACTGCTGCGATAATTTTCTGTGTGTTGTCATCAAAGGCTGGCATTTGTTGCCAGCTGTGTCACCTTTGGTTTACCTCTTCCTCACTATTTTTCAGAATATCCCTGTGTCGGGTCTCCAAGTTCACTCACCTGGATTTAAGGAGTACAGATTATTAACAAGACTGGCCATGGTAGGTGGTGAAATTGCAAAAGGTATGCTGCACGCTGCTTCCATCAAAGCTGAAAAAATAGTATGTGAAACATCAACATCAATTAGATTAAGCTAAAGGAACACAGCACTAGGGGCCATAGCAAATTCACATGTACAGGATATTACCGGACTTGGTTTGTTTTTTTTTACCTCTCTGCATGAATTAAGCAGAAAAGATGTTTGAGAAAGAGAGGGGTAGATGAGCTATTTTATACTGTATCTCTTCCACTAAAGATCTAGACTGGTGACATCCTCACATGCAATACATAAAAATGTATCCATAAATTTCAGAGTGGGAATGGTATAGGAAAGGAAGATAAAGACACAAAACTCAGCCCTGGACAACAAGTTGTTCAATGTATGTATACAAAGCAAAACAAAAAAAAAGTCTACAGAAAAAAGCTTCAAGAAAAATGCAGCAAGGAGTCAAGCTCTGCATTTGCCAACAGACTGTTGTATGGCTTTGAATGTCAAACACTCACGTAACAAATGTGCAATATGGTGGTCGACAATGTGCTCTCTGAACAGCCTCCGTAGTTCTTCGTTCAGCTCTTTCTTGAGCTTGCTTTGCACATAAAATCGATTCTGTAACAAATGACAGGAATATTCACTTTGTACCCTTGGTGCAGAAAGCCTTGCATACAAATTCTGAGTAGGAGCTTTGGTGCCAAATTTGGATGTGAAACAGGACTAAATATTTTTACAATCTATGGAGTCCCCTTTCATTTGCCAAACAGCACAGTCATTCAAGTGGTCTCTGGTGTGGGGAGGGCTGTGTCATGCAAATGCCTACCCCTTGAGCATTTTCATGACAAGATGTTAGCAACATTTTGCAACATCTCCCTTTATGCTGGGCTTTGTTAGGAACACTGTTGCATCTTGCCTCAAGTGAACTACATCAATCTTGTTAAATCAAAATCTGTATGGTTTGCAAGAGTTAAATAGATTTCTTTCACATGCACTTGCCAATCAAATATTTCTTTTTTCAAAGCCAGCATTTAGAATCTGCATTCCTTGCACAGTCAATGCGAACAGCCATGTATGTGAGCTGTTTCTTGCATTCCTGCCGATTTAGCAGATGTCTTCAGCCTTCCTTTTTCCTGCCACTTGAGTCTCAAGTGTCTC